>VMBQ01001700.1:0-165479 GCA_007657795.1 Dreissena rostriformis
TGGTATGCGTTGACATTGTGTTTCTTGCATAAACCTTTTTATTCTGTCGACATTGTATCCTACACCGCTTTGCATATTCTAACGAAACTTAATAGAACAAATTGTTGCGTTACTCTCTGTCACCGAAGTTAAATTGACCCTGCCGGTGAATAGTTTGGCCAGCAGAGTTACATTATACTTAAAAAGTTTAAAGCCTTAAATAATTATTTTCTGAAGACTTAAATAGTAAATAAATTTTAAATATTTTCTGAAACCACAAGTCTGAGAGCTTAGATATTTGGTATGAAACATAAGCTTTAGGTCCTGTAAAATTTGGTTTAAATCATGCCCCTGCGGTTTAAACTTAACATGCGCCAGGGGTTATATGTGTTGTATAGACTTATATAGTAATTCATTTTTAAAATCCTCCCTAAAACCACAATACAAAGAGCTCATATATTTGGTATTGCACATTAGGTAGTGATCTTGTAAATATGTGTTCATATCATCCTTCTCTGGTAAAAAAATTGACATATTTCAGAAGCCACGTGATTGATAAACACGTGTATACATGAATACATTTTACTTTAAAAAATTCTCTCTGAATCCGTATGGGTCATTCGGCTTGTAACATCGTGTAGTGGTCGATTTAAAAGTTTTTTCGTTCATACCCCAGTGGTCAAAACTTGAAAAGGGGTCACATAATTAATATAGACTTATGTGGAATGAAACAAAAGTGTTCAAATCATTCCACTGTGACGAAATCTGACCACGTCCCAGGGGTCACATGACTGACATAAACTTCTCTGGCGAACTCTTTTTAAAATATATTTAAAAAAAAGGCCATTTTAATGGTATAATATTTGACATGTACTATCATATAGT
The DNA here is from genome assembly GCA_007657795.1 of Dreissena rostriformis. NCBI lineage: Eukaryota > Metazoa > Mollusca > Bivalvia > Myida > Dreissenidae > Dreissena > Dreissena rostriformis. The sequence goes on from VMBQ01001700.1 coordinate 865, forward strand.
GCTCTGCTTTGTTTGTTCAAATTGTGCCATTAAGTTGAAATTTGGGTCTGTCTGGAGTGCAATATTCATGGAATTAAACATAACTATAGCTTAAACGTTTTTAAAACGACACAGAGCATGTATTTGATATTGTTATGAGACATACTGTTGTGGTCCTTTACAAAGATTGTTCATATCATGCCCGTAGGTTAAAATAATACCACGTCCCATTACACCTTTTTTCGATCTAAGGCCATCGTGTTCATACTTACAGTTTTAATTGATATGTTTGTGTATTTCTTGAAATTTATAGAAATGTAAAAAAAGTCCACCATGTTTTGTTTAGAAATATGATTTTGCTTTGGTTCAAAAGTAATACAATTTGTTATGCCACATGAAGTGTTATTTAAAGTTACTACAGCTTTGCACAAAAATTGCTTCATTGAATTATTGTATATGCACGAACTATAATGTATATGCATGATAGTGGCATGGTTGTCGCTTCATATATAAAATAGATTAGAAGTTAACACAGATAATAAACTCAATATATGAAGGTACTGATTCCTCCTCGACACACTTGTATGTTTGGAAACAGACAAATCCATTAGTATGTTAAAGACACAAAAATCACATTCGTCTAAATAATATGAATACCTAATAGATCTGTAATACTTTTGTTAAATTGTGTAATATATTAAAATTACTTTTTAACCAGTGGCAGTGAATTCATTTGGCCATAATGGTCAAGTTTCATATCGAATTTTCCGTTCTGACTTATCACAAATTCGATGATACTTAAACCAACATAAGATTTACAAACGTGTTATCATGTTTTATACTGTTCAGCTTTGGCTCCTTTCCTCAAAGGTCAAGGTATCAGTTAAGAGATCAAAAGTAAAATATGGCCATAAAGCAGCACCTTTGTGACATTCACGAATTGGAGTTTTGAGATAAACGCCGAATGTGTGGACATCCGTGTATCATCAAAATAGGGCAACTAACTTAGCCCAAATGATCAATTATATTAACTTGAACTTACCGCGGCTATATACCTTGACTATGCATTTAATGATATATATATTTACACATATATTGTACAGTTTCATAAGCGAACACCGTAATTTTTGCTTCAATGTTAAGGGCAAATATTGAGTTAAAAATGTATATGTATTATTAAACTAGGGCTGCAGCCCTATAGCGTAATTATGTATTGGAGTCTGCTAGAACACCTTGTTACACATTTCACATATATCAGCCAGTGTGTGGCGCAAAAGAACCATATGGCTTCCCACAAGGTCTAGATCATGCCTACAGGTCATATGTCAAAATGCGAAATATATTTTGTTATAAGGCATTGACATTCTTTAACTTAACGAAGCTTTTCAAGATTATATTTAACACTGCACACATTTGATACTATACACACATATTTGTGGTGCACAAAAAGCCAATCAATCTCCAAGATTTATATTTACAGTAGTAGTCATCATTATCTTAAAATCATAATTTGCGATCAAATGTAAAAATGAAGCATTAATTGTGCAGAATGAGGGGTTTTATGCAGAATTATGGGTTATTAATGACTGTTACGTAGGGCTTTAGCTTTTTCAGACAGACGGTAAAGGGCTTGCGCTTTTGGGCATCTTAGTATAATTCCAATTCTCAGCTTTTGGGAGTTTTGATACTTCCATGACTGCAAGATTTAATGTTTTTAGAGAACAAAACACATGAAGTTAAACATTTGTGAACAATGGCTCTAATTTTCAGATCACCAATTTGGTATTTAACACACTAAATACATCTCCACTGAACTCAACCTTAATTAAATGTCAAGTCCTTGACGAAACTTTCTAGACCTGCAACTACACTCAAGGTCACTTGGTCGGATTGCAAGTTATCAATCATATTAAAATCATCTCTAGTCTGATGCTCCTATACTATTCGCTGATTGGATCTGATGTCATCGCTTACGAAGTCGCGTTTAGATGACCCGTCAATAACCAACAGTCGCATTCAAATGGTAAGGCAATCGATGCTGTTTAATTATTTTTATGCATTATATTGATTTACTCATATACCAAAACAACCAGCAAAGTAAAATATATGTTAACAGTGAATAATGAAAAAGACATAACATACAGGAAAACGAAATAGTACATGACTTCAAATAACACGGCGTCATAAAGATATTGAAGCACGACACACATAAACAAACTATTTCAATTTCTAAATTATGAATACATGTATTTAAGTTAATTATTCCTCGCTTTTTAAACGCGTTGTGCATTGTTTTGCACCTGTCCGTTGGTCGGTATGTCAATTGATAGGTCCTTATGTAGACATATTCGTTTATCCACAATATCTTGAAAACGCTTAGCCCTGTCGGCATCTAAGTTGGAAGGCTGATTACTTGGAAGAAAAGGAAGACACCTATCGATTGTGAGGTTCTGATGATAAATGTCAAGGTCACTTTTAACAAAAAATGTAAATGGTGTAAGTACCTCTAAACACATCCCTTAAGAAGACGTTCAATTGTGATAAAACACGATCTGAACATTGGACACTGAATTGCATAATTATTGGATATAGTATGGTACCGTCAGCTATAAAATGTATTCATCAATTCAAATAAAAGACTCATAGACAGGGTGTTAACAAAACACTCCAAGTCTGTTTATGTGACCTGATATTGATTTACTTTGCTAGATTATGTATAAAACTAGGGGATTGACCTCATTAACAAGTCATGCAAGTTTGGAGGGCATGGGGCTATACATGTGTTTTGCAAATTGCTCTGGTTTTAATGGCTGTTATCCAAGAAAAATGGTCATTTTACTCTAAACGGGACACCTCTAAGCAATTATCAATCATCAAGCGCATGACCTAGTCCATTTTAGAACGGTTTCCTTAAAACTTTCGGATTTGTAATAGTATTGTCAATCATGATGTATTCTTGACTGTCCACAAGTCATAATATATGTGTAACTAAGGCAATTATGTTTTATAACGTGTGTTTGTGATTCCATTAGTATCTTCTTCCTTTGGCCCGCAGCTGTTCTTTAAGGCCGATGTTGTTTTGCCAAATCCGTAGATTCTTGGCCTTGACTTCTCAATCGATTTATTTTTATAGAGTTTTTAAGAGAATGCTTTCCCAGAATCGACTATGATGTCATCATTTTCGGTAAAAATGAATCATGTTCCACAAACACTTACGGTTTGATACCAAGAATATATACAATTATACACACATAAACAACTGCAAGCAAACTTATCTTAGGAGTAGCAGTGACCTGTTATTTTCTGTTTTCCATGCGCCGTAAAAAAATGTCGCACGCTAGGTATATATGGAACTTTCATATTGGCTCTTCACATGATGTATAATAACAAAAAATGTCTCACGATATGTATTTAGAAATTAAAGATAAGCTATCTACGTGCGATAAAATATAAAACGAACACAATCCGTAAATAAATAAGAACATATTTCATGATTCTCATCTAATTGGTATTCACATAAAACGTGATTTTACCAATAAGTAACTGTGTCCTAATTTATATGTTTGGACGTTATTGGTCAGCGTTGTTTGCATTTACGGACGTGTTTGTGCTTGTGCGCGTGTTTTTTTTTAATTATGGAGATCTGGATAATAACGTGCTTAACTGAGGACCGTTTTTTGAAACATGTGCACTATGATGAAGGTTTAGATGTACATTACATTCAACATTAATTTTATATCGCAAAGCAAGTTCTGGGAAGAACCAAAACAATGTGTATCAAAGATTGATGCTTGGGGAAAAAAATGCAAAAGTATAGTATTGATAATGCTGAATATAACCAATGTTTTCGAAGTGTGTTATACAAATTAACGAGTTGTTGTTTTTGTTGTTCACAAAATAATATTTTAAAGACGATCCGCTAACTAGTAGTACATAACTGTTGTTGTTTCCCATATAGAAAACTTGCTTTAGTATTGCGGTACTTCAGTTATCAAAATAACTGTGTTTTTTTCCTTACAGCAAGCACGCTTCGGAATAAAATTGATCTTTCAAGAGTAACTGGAAATTACGACATGCTACTTATTTTCATGCATTTAACAATAAAAAATATAACGTTCATGTTCGGAAAAGCATTTTTTTTTAAGAACGTGTAAAATAAATAACTTAATTTTTTAAAATTGTCATTAAAATTCGTATGGTTACTCTAACTTTCAGCACATTGTATGTGAGTTAACAAGACCATGTGAATTTTAGCAATCGTGAAGAGCGAAATATTACTTTAGTGAATGTATACCTTTTCAAACTCAGTTCTTGCACATGCTCATAGGACATAGTATATTGCAACTAATATATCTACAATTAAATGGTTTAACCAAAGTAATTATTCATCTTATGTATCTAAATAATCGTATGTATACATATTTTAACAACTGGGCGTAGATAACGTTTTAGAAGTGATTTACAACACTTCCGCATCTGTAACGTTTATGCACACTTTATTTCAATGACACATTTAATAAATCGTGTTATTGATCTTTAGTACTCAATAAGGAAGACTTCCTTGTAGATATTCATAACTTCACATACGTGTATCACACGAGCAATATGCGAAGTAGGAACATGCTATTACATTGATTATATTTCGCAGTTGCTGGTTTAAATAACAGCATTGACGTTAGTTATTATTAAGTTATGATAAAGTTCATATACTTTGTCAACCACTTACAACACTGTTCATTGCCGTAATCCTTAGTTCATGCTTAGGCGAGAGCTAACAAGGGCTGTGTTTGTGAAACGCAATGCACCCACTGAAGTTTGAAGCCGCAACGTAGCTATATCTTAATTAAAATCATCATGACGAAGTAACGGTCAATTGATATTCGACAAAATTACGGGCACCTATGACTTTCGTAACACAACAACGGGCTAGATTATTAAAAAAAAGAGTAAAGAGTATTGTGGAACAAACTTTCCCTTATTAAGAGACATAAACATGAAGTTTGTTTAGTTGATTTTACCTTACTAATGTATATCGTTTGTATATGCCTTTACAAAACTTGAAAAAAGAATTGACAACTGCGCGTGGGCTGAGTACAAAACAACTCCGGAAAGTGTTATGTTAGAGAAAATTGAAAAAGTTCAAGGTTCGTTACTTCGTAAAATATCAATGGACCGCAGCGAAACAATAATTTGATCCGAAGACATGTAGGAAGACTCACCTTCCAAACCTCAGGTCAATATATGCAAGCGTTAAGGAAAAAAGTACGGACACTGTTATTAATTTTGCAACAAATCATTTGCCCGGAGTGAAACTCGAGCTTGATCTATAAGTCATGCAGGTAGACTCACACACAAAACATTCGGGGGGGGGGATCCAGAAGAGTGTTCTTTTAAAGTCTAAGACCCGTAACTTCGTCGAAAATCAATGAACCGGAACGAAACTCGAACTTGATCTGTAAGTCATGTAGGTAAACTTACGAATTAAACATCAGGTCAATATAGGTAAGATTTAATGGAAAGAATCTGGAAAACTGTTAATATAGAGAATATTTCTAAGTCCAATGCCCGCAACTTCGCCAAAAATCTTTTGAACGGAACGAAACTCAAACTTCATCCGTAAGTCATGCAGGTAGACTCACACACAACAAAACAGCTTAATATCTGAAAGCTTTTATGAAAAATCCGGAAAAGGAATGCCGGACGGACGGAATGACAGTGCGACCGCTTGCATAAAATAAAGCAACAATTACGTAGATGTATTTTTAAAAGTATCAATATAGATTTTTTGTTAAATCGGTTAATATTCTTCATATCTATACGTTGTATAATAATATAATGATAAAGGCACAATTAAGTTATTTATTAATTTAAAATATAATTAATTCTACAGCAATTCAAACGTACATGTATAAATGGAACTACATTTTAAATGATGTAACACAGTATGTTATTAAAGAAGCCTAATTATTTCCCAAAACCTGTCCCGTAATTGTTATAATCTCAGAATGACGCACAAAGTTCACTCAATTTCACTTCCAACTCAACATTCATGCAATTCCAATACAATTCTAATGTCTAAACAAACGGCTCAACATATAATCTTGTAATTTCACAAATGTATGCCAATTTTCACAACATGGCATTAAAATAATTTATCCTTGAGGTTCTGACATATCTGGACCACGTGTGCGTGTGGTATCCTCCTGCTGCACGTTCAAATATAAGTGATCGAATACTATTGACTTACTTTCGCATATTTCTCTGAAGTAAACACATCGTTTAAGTATTTTATTTAAAGGCATGCATGTGGAATTAGACGATTGCAGGCTGGTCAATCATTAAAGCAGTCATAGCGAACGTGTGTGCTTCCAGCAAGATCAACCGATCCTAATTTTATTCAAACCTTGTTGTGTTGAGTTGCACATACTTGTAAAGACTCGACATGCAGCCCCGTGTAGCTTATATGAACTTGATCGGTCCCGTATTCGGAAATACATTAATTTTCCATCGGCATGCTGCAATTAGCGTTAATTATATTATGATGTAACATTATGCGACTATTCATTAGAGAAAGATATTGCTTGGTTAATGATAATAAATCGAATCGTGGATTAGATGAAATTTTATATAAACGAGATGCTAAAAAATAATAAATTTGTTTATATAGATAATATGACAAAATGTGTTGATTTTTTTAAGAAAATATATACAATTTTAAAAACGATTTAATGTTGCGCTAAAAGTGCAATTTAGTATTGAGAAACGTTTTTTTTCTTACCTTATGATTCAGTTGAGTTGACCAAAGCCTGATAGTAAATGCTTAAGAAGATATATGAACATTTAATTTCAAGTCGGAAACTGTACAAGGCAGCTCTTAATCCAAGGAAGTGAACGAGGTAGAATTATTTGTTTATTTTAATTAACATTGTACACATGTTATATGCCTCCACACAATATATATGCCTGCAAAGGATACCGAAACTAGAGTGTAAATAACGTTCATTACTACAATTACCATGTTTCATTAACAAGCAAATTACATATTGAATTCAATTTAACTTATTTCGCAGATTTTTTTTCTACGCATACATATTCTGCGAAAACCAATCGCTATATATTATGAAGCAACACTTTATTACCAACTATGCATACATAGATGTGTAATCTTGCTGAATTATTGTATGCTTTGAACATAATGATGTACTTGAACTATTTTCCTTTGACTTTCTAAGTCCCGTATGGTCATTTAATTCATCGTTAATACTTCGAACATATTATTACATTAATGCGACCCGGAGTGTGATAAAGCTGGAAGTTGTAATAATGCACATGGTCATTATTATGTTAGAGCAATACTGTTGTATAACGAGCATGATGTACATGAATTATGTTTGTACATTTTAAATGATAATTGATTACAACATAACAAAATCATAATTTGAGCCAATGGTCATGAAGCATTTCGTACAATAACTGATTATTTATCTAAAGATGAATGAAATTTTAAAATCCATGTTTTAATAGTTCAAACAACGCTAGCATGTGTATTTTAGTATACGTGATGGTAAGTAATATTTAGAAACACTAGATTAAAAAAATAAAATTATGTGAATTCGTTTTCATACCATGTTAAACGTCCATTACCAACCCACGTATTACAAATAATAATCGATAGAAATGTCGTAAGCAAAGGTAACATACAAATTAACTAAGTATAATTTGATACTGTTCACGTGTACCTTGGTTATATGAAGCGAAAACATATATAAATATTATAAAAAATAACAAATACAACCGCAGTCACTAGGAAGTGTGAACTTTTTATGTCTAAGGCATAAGATTCTAACAAGAGAATCAGGATTGCACTACAGCACTCACGTAAATTCTCGGTACACCTGTTGTCAAATATTTGACGTAGTTCCTCCAACTGACCCAGCTTCAAACATAGCATTTTCAAGATAAAGGCCCATATTTGAACTTGGCTGATATATTGTCATAATAATCATTCTGACCAAGTTCCATCAATATTGAGTCAAAAATGTTTTTGACCTACAGTAACCAAGATTCAAACTTGGCATAGCAATTGTCAAGATAAAAATTGAGTCAAAATTTCATCAAGGTCGAGTTATAAATGTAGCGTCGATAGTGATAAACAGCTTCAAATATCTTACTCGATGACTTAGTTTGTGGACACATGGGTCCCAGATTTGAACTTTGGCTATTATCCAGATAAACAGGCTAATGACCCAGATTCGAACTTGACTTAGATATTGTCATGGTAATCATTCTAACCAAGTTTCATCAATTATAGTGATTAACATCCTGACCACGTTTTATCAAGATTGATTCATAAATGTTGCTTATAGAGTGGTTACAAGATTTTTACTTGTGCCCCTGTTTTCGGACACACACGAGATATGCATTCTTACCGGGTTGAATCAGGTTTTGTACAAAATATGGCCGCTAGAGAGGTGACGAGCTTAAAGTTAAAGACAAACCAAGCTTCAAGACGGGCGCCGGATCACGGACTGATCACAATAGGTCACATTCGCGCTTAGCTGAGCTAAACACTATACACACAAAGATAAAGAAATGACCCAAATTTTCGATACAAAAATCTACTTGATATAATGTATTCATGAACGTGACATATAAAACTGAAACCTTGTCATGATTGCCTTCAAACGTGTGTTAATATTTATGAATTTATAAGGTTAAAAAGGCTACATCCCACAGTCAAAAAAGGTTGTCAATACGTATTTTTTTAACAACATTATTGGGTCGGTTTATTTTGCCAAGCGTTAAAATTGTTGTTATTAAAGCAACCGTCTTTATCGCATTGGATAATACGTTCATTTAGGCCTGTCCGTCTTCCACGCAGGGATGTTCTTGATTTATGCAATCCTTAAGTTCATATACTCGGCGGTACCTATAAAAGGATTAGTGTAATGTGTGTATTAGTTTACTGCATACTATAAGGAAGACAATACCAGACGGTTGCATACTCAACGAGAGATTACTTGTTATCATTCGCAATTATTTTTATCAAATGATTGTGTATCATACCAATAAGCAAATCATAGTTTATATACCTTCAGCTTCACCAGTATTTTCATAAATTCGTGCAGTCTCTGATAGTTGGTGTTTGGCTAATGATGAGTACGTGTTCTTATTGCTGGAAAAACAGGCAATACCTATCATAATATCAAATATGCATATAATAGCAATTAAAGTGTAAAATTAACAATAAACGAATTTCGATATTGTTGATTTCCATTGATTTCTTTCAGATTTAATGATACGCTTGAATAAAATATTTAATTCTTTACCTCTGGTCGGCATCTAAAATGGAAACATAATATTATATATATTAAAGTACATATATGTGTATGTGCGTATACCAACGTCATCATGCAATTCAAACATTACGGCCAATTAATTGCCAATACAACATTTAAGCGTAGGAAATGGTGAAAAACTTAATATCATTCATACGATAGGCCAAGTGACAGACGAAATAAAAAAACAATTAAAAAGCATGATTGGAGGCTAACGAATGTATTTTCTATTTGACATTACACCGCATACGCATAAAGACACCTAAATCAGCGACTACAACAAACAGAAGCAAGTGCTCTTTACCTAGAAGCTCATAGGTCTTAGCGGCTGGGCTTGTATCATAACCATCGGTATTCGCATCTGTCATACTTTGTCTGTATCAAAATGGGTTCATAGTTGTTTTTATTATACAATATGTATTCAGATAAGGTTATCGTTAAATATTTAATACGCATGATGCAATTCTTTATTAATACCGGTAATTATATCATACAACCGATTTACAAATGCAAAAAATCAGCAAAATACAAATTTATGTTCCTACATAGTACGGACCAGTTTTTACATTGAAACTGTCCGTGGAATTTGTAAGTTGTACAGTGTTCACAGATATCTTACCGAATGGCATGCGATTGTGAAAGCTCGTCATATTCCCCTACAAAATAGTACGACATATATTTATTAACACAATGCACTCAATCAATATACATTTTTTTGTTTGAGATGTGTTGTTGTCAATATTTATCGAGATATCAGAACGAACTGCTGCTTAAAGCTGGTTAATGTATGCTATAGCTGGTGAGACAGTTGTAAATTGCCCCATAAACCTTGAAAACTATTTCAAGAACGATACTCTTTAATTGTAGTCAATTAAGCATCCCTTTATGGTTCAATTATGCAAATACGACTTTGTGATTGAATACCCTTCTAAACATAGATTAAGACTATATGGTAGGGTAATTATTACTTTGGGTTATAGCTCGAAACAAAGAACATAATGAAACTTTGTATACACATTTTAGCTATTGGTTTTACATATATCCCTCTGTCAATCAATTCAACCTTTCATCTTTCCCACTGTCTGTCCGTCTTTTAAAACTGAAACATCTAAATACAAAATGTACATACGATACAACTGGGTCGTTTGATTGCCCAGAAAGAACTGAAGGTAACTTGGTATAGTTATAATGTAACGTATGGTCTTTCGTTTTTCAAGAGCGGTCGAAGGTCAGGTAACTGTTACTTAAAATAGAATATGATTAAATATTAAAAAGTATCGAAACACCAACCAATGGCTTGACCGACAACGAGACTCATATAAACACCATTGAAACTTTGTTTGAAGAGTTATAATTATTTCTAACAGAATGCAAACAAATTAAGTTAAAAACAAGATGACCACGCGCCCTAAGGCGCTCACCTGAGACCACAAGGAACAAAACTATTCTGAGAACATGCAGTTCAAAATAATAAAAATACTGTATGAAGCATACATATTATTATAAGATTTACAAGAGGAAATTTTCTTGCCCATGAAAACCATGTTCTTCAAAGCACCGGAACCATTTTTAAACTAAATCGAGAAATCATAAGAACATATGTTCTCAGCAAGTTTCATTAAGATTGAACTATTGAAATATGACAAGAGAGTTCACAATGTTCCACTATAGCCACAACAAGAAAAAGAAACCACCTGAGGGCCTTGTTTTTAAACAAACCGGACCTATTTTCAGACTCACCTGCAATTTCAAGTTAAAACAACAATCAACCCTTTTTTAAACACAAATCTTTGTGAATAACACCTTAACTACCAACCTCATCAACAAACGGTGTGTCTTCAAAAATTGTTTCCACTCTTATCAGTCTGAAGGTCTGTCATGTGCGTTCCCAGCTGGGGTCTATGTCTAGGGACTAAGGGAATGTAAGCTGCAAGTCTGTTACACAATCATCACATGGTCATTTCAAAGGCAACAACGAATACTACTGCACCAGAACAATGCAGGCAGAGTCAATAGAGTATTAATTAGTTGCTAATAAGCAGGTGGCTGGCGGGTTCAATTGAAGAGATAAGAGTGGATTCCTGACAAGCGATGCATTCATGATTGGAAGTCACAAACAATTCAAGTTATAAACAGTAGTTTCTTCTCTAAGTATTTTGCTGTGAAATACATATAACTTCTTGAAATTGTGATAATATTTAATAAAGGGTATTCAGATGGCATAAACATGTTTATTTCAGTTCATCCCAAAACATTCATTATCATAATAATCATCTTCAGTAAGGAACAAACATTGTAAATTGGTAATTTCTAACTACAATGTTTACACGGTAACAATATAAAGCCTTTTAAGGAAAACTGCCCCGTCCCGCGGCAGCCATGTTTTTCAACAGACCGTAACCATAAAGTAACTCGGCCCAGATATAATAAGAACAAATGTTCTGTGTAAGGTTAATGCAGATTGAAATTAAAATGTGACTTGTAGAGTGTAAACAAGGTTTAACTATAGCCATATAAGGAAAACTGCCCCGCCTTCTGGCGTTCTTTTTTTTTCAACGGACCGGAACCATTTTCGAACTTAGCTGAGATATCATTGGGACAAATATCCTGGCCAAGTTTCATGCAGATTGGACTATACATTTGACTCCTAGAACTTTAACAAACTTGTTATATATAATTGGACCTATTGACCTAGTTTTATATGTAAATACTCAACCACTACATAAGACATTGAAATGATACTTGGTATACACATTTCAATATGTTTTTTGTTTTGTCTGTTTCTCTTGATACGGTCTTTTCATACGTCCGTCCGTCTGGCTGTATCACTTAAATGTTATCAAAAAATTGTGCATGCAGATTAAAAGTAATGACATGATTATGCAGCAAGACATTGCGGTAGAAAATGCCAGGTGAGTATTACTGAAATTAAAACTACAATTATTATTTCTGTTACTCAAAAAGTGCATGACATGCCGTATTAAACTTGCTATACACTTTTATAAAATGGTGAATATAAAAAAAAATCATCTTATTGACGTTAACTTTGGATTTGATTATGAAACCTTATACATTTTCGGAAAAGGGCTTTATGTAAGTTATAATTCAAAATCTTTCATTGATTGGAGTTTTCACCGATAGGGGATTCCTGTATTTCCTGCAATGCTGACAATGCCTTGTTTACAATTTATGTGTTGTCGGTTTGTACCACATATTAATATTAATATATAATGGCACCATTATAATAACATAGCTTTCAGATGTTATTCAATTTATTCATTTCTGAAAAAAAAATATGGTAATATAAGTGTGGTTATACATCAAAATATGTTAATGTTATTGAATTCACTGAGCAATAATACATCATTTAAAACGCTAATGATGCATACATACAAGTTTTTCCATATCAACATAACTAGATCTGCTTTACTTCAATAAAACTAGCTCTTTCTACACTTATCTGATGGACTTTTTTCATTTTCTCTATACATTTGTGTTTGGCTTTGTTTTTTTGTTATTTTTTCCCGACAAATAATTAGCCAATTGTGATAACGTAAAATATAGTTGTATAATGGTCATTTTCACTGAAACAAAGATTGTGTGGTATAGGATCGAATTATACCATGTACAAATATAAACCAAGATTTAGTTATTCTCAGATAAAGTATGTGTCATGGTGACCGATAAATAGAGTGTTTGAAATGTATTGTTAATAGAGAGAGATACTAAAAATTGGAAGCAGACAATTAACCAATCTTTGTCCCGCTGGTGTATATTGTACTTTTATTTGCGCTTTACTTAACGACATGTCTTGTTACTATTGTTCTACATTGTTATTGTTTGTAAGTTTGGTTGCTTGTCACCATTGGTATTTAATGCGTTCTAAGTAATAGTTAATGGGTTTGTTTGCAAGGAAACATTTTTAATATATACCCGATCTGGGACGTAGCTGCTTTAAATGGAACATAATGCTTACTTGTACCTGTAAGTTTTCTTATATTGCTTAAATCATGGGTTAATTCAATCATTATGTCTAAGGTTTAACAAAATAAGATATAACTAAATTGGCTATAAAGACATGTCTAGCATAAAACACATATAGAGAGGAAGGTTGTTGATTTTATTTTTGTACTACATCTTTTCTACGTAACTTCCATACGTGAGTACTAATACAAGTACATAATCACTTATGTACTGACTTAAGTACTTACCGCTATACACCGTATTTGTTTGCGTTGTTTCATATACAGCATTGTTGACTGAATCTGAAAAGTAAAGCAAGTTGTTAATTTGCTTGTCCATAAATCAAGCGATATGATTTTTAATATCGTCGTATCGGTGTTTTGTTATTTTGCTCTAAAACAACGAACTGTTTCATGTTTTAACATTTAATTTGAACACAAAACAAATATGCGAGGTTATATCTATTTATAAAACTATTTGATTGTGTGTTGCTGTTTTGAAAAATAGTGCAATAGTGCTTATTTAGCGCTGATCTTCAATTCGTCTTGTCAGCAAATATAAAGGATGTGAAACATAGCATTCTTATATTCACTACAAGGTAATTTATTCAAGTCCATTTACAAATATCATAGAATCAGAACAAAAAAGTCAAAAACACAAACATTGATATTAAAACTGGGTTTAAACAGTAACTTTCTGAGGAACGAGGAATTTTCAAAAACACAAATATCAACTACATCTTGTCGTTAATTAACAAGCTTTATAGATATCCAGATCGTCCTATTCAAATAATTATTCTTCACTGGTTTCTTAACTGTCTTAGACGTTAATGAATTTCGATTACATCTTCGTATTCGTCCATTTTTATAAAACATTGACAAGTTTGGCGATCAGCGACAATTCTGAAAGTTGAAAAAAGCAATAGTTCTACAAACAAACTCGTTATATTGAATTCTTATTTTCTTTATAACTTTGATTATGAATTTGAATCTGGTCTAAAACAAATTCTTACTTGAAAAAACAATCCTTTAACAAATGTTATGTATAATGATCCCGTCAGTCATGATAAGCTCCGCCTACCATGTTGTATTGCTGCATGCCTATCGCTGTATCAGTGTAGTATTAAAATAGCCACCAAACTGACCAATGTTCTAGCGTTGTCTTAAACCCACATACACAACAATTGGCGACGAGGATTGAGCAGAGTTTTTATTTCGGGAATTTTATCCTTTCTTTCAAAATGAAGTATTGTGCATAAAATTCGGGATATTACATCTGTGATAATCATGGCAACAGCGTTAATAGGAAGTATTAATCCGTTTGAGGGTAACACGGAAACATGAACTTCTTATCAAGAACGCCTGGAGCAATATTTCATTTTGAACGATATTGCAGATGAAAAGAGAGTGGCTGGATTACTTACCCTCCTAGGGGAAAGGACATATTGTACTCTCAGGAGTTTAACGTCACCGGAAAAGTCGTCGGAGAAGACGTACCAGGAACTGTGTGATTTGCTTAGCACTCACCAAAACCACTGATCATTGCCGAACGTTTTCGATTTCATAAACGAAATCAGGCGACATGGGAATGTATCAAGGACAATGTAGCGACATTAAGGAAGTTGGCGAAATTTTGTAACTTTGGCGACAACCTTAACGACACACTAAGGGACATATTTGTTTGCGGTCTTCGTGAGGAAACAACACAGAGAAAGTTGTTTTCAACAGTTGACCTAACATTCGCTAAAGCAATAGAAATTGCGACTGCTATGAAAACAGCGACCAAGGACGCCGCAGAACTTCAGTCGTCGGCAGCTACCGGAAGTGTACACCGGATTGCTAACCGTAAACACTTAAAGACAAGACCACCGCCTAAAAGGGAAACGGTGCAAGTTACTTCCAAACCGAACTGTATTCATTGTGGGAAGAACAACCACGTGTCGCAGAAATGTCGATTGTAAAATGCCGTATGTCACTTCTGCAAGACAAAAGGACACATTCAGAAAATATGTCTTCAAATGAAACACGTCAATGCAATGAACACCACAGATAATGACAATGTTTTGATTATTTATTCTGTGAACCGTGGAGACAACCAAATAACTGTGTCACCTGAAATTGACGGACATATATTCAGAATGGAAGTTGACACAGGATCGGCAGTGACATTAATGTCGGAAATTGATTTCCGAAAACGGTTCGGAAATGAACCACTAGATCCCGCAAAGTCAGTACTGAAGACATACTCCGGGGAAATCATTAAACAAGTAGGTACCAAGATTGTAACACTAAAGTACAATGGGCAATCAACACAATTACGGCTTTTTGTAGTTCAAGGCACTGGCCCTATGTTGTTCGGGAGAGACTGGCTAACGGCTATCAAGTTAGACTGGCAACGCATTGTTCTCGTAAACATGATCGAGAAAGATAGTGTTAAAGACAGACTTAACACAATTATGAAAAACAATGCAAATGTTTTCGATGAAGGTATCGGAAAAGTAAAGGATATAAAAGCCAGGTTAACATTGAAAGAAGACGCGTCGCCCAGATTCTTGAAAGCAAGGACAGTTCCGCACTTTATGAAACCGAAAATAGAGCGTGAACTCGACAGCCTTGAAAGGCAATGTATTATTTCAAAGGTAAATACCAGCAGATGGGCACCGCCAATCGTTCCAGTATTGAAAAACAACGGAGAGGATGTTCGAATTTGTGGGGCCTTTAAAGTGACAGTCAATCAAGCACTTAACATTGACAAATACCCCCTACCAAAAATCGAGGACATCTTCGCGAATCTGTCACACGGACAGAAATACTCGAAACTGGATCTCCGCCAGGCGTATCTCCAACTTGAGGTCGACGTCGACAGCAAGGAATTGTTGACCATTAACACTCATCAAGGGCTGTATCGGTACAACAGATGTGTGTACGGAATATCGTCACTTCCCGCAATCTGGCAATGCACAATTGACCAGGTACTACAAGGAATACATGGAGTGCAATGCATACTCGATGACATGATCGTGACAGCTGACAGTGATCAGTCTCATTTGGATAACCTCGAGAAAGTGCTTAGTCGTTTGAACGAGTTTGGTTTAAAACTAAACAAAGACAAGTGTGTGTTCTTTGACACACCCACACCTGAAGATGTTACTTCTTTAAGGGCGTATCTCGGTGTTCTCAATTACTACTACAGGTTTCTGCCGAATCTCGCGACTGTTATTAAACCACTAAACGCGATGCTTGAAAACAATCGAAAGTTTATTTGGTCCAATGAATGTGAGATCGCGTTCCGAAATTCGAAAAAGCTGATCACTTCTGAGCCCGTGCTTACGCACTATAACCGAGATCTACCAGTTAGACTGGCAACGGATGCCTCTCCGGTAGGAATATCGGGAATACTGTCTCATGTCATGACAGACGGTTTTGAAAAACCTATTGCTTTCGCGTCAAGGTCATTAAGCAATACCGAGCAAAGATACGCGCAGATTGATAGAGAAGCGTTGGCTATATTTTGGGCAGTAAAGAAATTCTACACATACCTGTACGGTCGGAAATTTTGTCTAGTAACGGACTGTCAGCCGCTATTATCAATTTTCAGACCAAGCAAAAGCATACCCGCAACAACTGCTGCGCGCGTTCAAAGATATGCGTTGTACCTATCCGGTTTTGATAACGACATAGAGTACAAATGCACAAAACGGCATACACAGGTTGATTGGTTGTCCAGACTACCAGCGCAGAATCATGATCATTACTCTGATGATGTAGAAGAAGTATTCTACAATTCACAATTCGAGCAACTCTCTGTAACATGTTCGCAAATAAGCCGCGAAACGCATCGCGAGCCAGTTATGTCACGCGTCTTAGAATACGTTTAAAAGGGCTGGGATTCAAACGCTAATGACCCAGTACTCAAAAGCTCCTGCTTCCGCCGAAACGAGATAACACGTGGGTGTCTGATGTGGGGAAATAGGGTTATTATTCCTATAAAACTAAGAACGCTTGTTCTCGATCTGTTACATGCTAGCCATCCGGGAATTGTAAAGATGAAAGGACTAGCTCGGAGCTATGTCTGGTGGCCGGGGATTGATGCTGACATTGAATGTCTGGTCAAACGTTGTAATGGTTGCGCAAAGCAGCAGAAGTTACCAGCGCATGTGCAATTACATCCGTGGGAATGGCCAAGCTCAAGCTGGGAGCGGATTCACATAGATTTCGCGGGCCCGTTTCTAGGACGAATGTTCTTAGTCATGGTTGATGCTCACTCTAAGTGGCCTGAGGTCATTGAAATGAATACAACGACCACAGAAAGAACAATTCAAGTAATGCGAACCGTATTTGCAAGATATTGGTTACCGAAGCAAATTGTTTCTGACAATGGAAGTACGTTCACATCTGAAAGCTTCCAACTGTTCATGAAAAGAAACGGAATTCTCCATATAAGGACTGCGGTGGCTAAGCCATCTACAAATGGTCTTGTTGAGCGCTTCAATGCAACTTTCAAATCTAGCATTCGCGCAATGAAAAGCGAAACGGATGACCTTAACCAGAAACTGAATTGCTTTTTGCATACATATCGTAACGCATTCTACAACCGGCGAAACACCAGCGAAAATGTTCTTAGGTCGTGATTTGCGAAGTAGGTTAGATTTGCTCGAACCTGATACTAAGCAGCACGTGAATTACCGGCAAATGAAAATGTCAGTTCCGGACAGAAATAAATTTCGCGAACTAGATTTAGGTCAGCGAGTCCTTGCCCGAGATTTTAGGCCTAACTCTAAGGAAAAATGGATTAAGGGCACTATTGTTTCACGCGACGGACCACTTTTGTACAAAGTGGATTTCGGTAATACAGTGTGGAGAAGGCACATTGATCAGCTTCGCGCTACGGACGTGCAAAACGGTTTAAATGAAAATGAAACAAACCTATTACCGTGCGAACCGCTGTCTATTCCCGAGACTCGCGAACCGCTGTCTATTACCGAGACTCCGCGTAATAGCCCAGTGATGTAAGACCACCCGGTACTATTTGAGAACACAGATACAAATCTAAATGATTCTCTGGGATCAAATGAGCAATTAATTAATGAGCGTCGGTATCCGTTGAGAAACAGGCGGCAGCCTGAAAGACGGTCTTATCAGTACTAATTTGTAAAAGATCAGATTTATTGCTGCAGTACTTTTCCTCGGACATTTTGTACTTGTGAATGCTAATGAGCTCTGAGGAATTTATAACATTGTGTAGTAGCGATATTTAATTATGAACAATTAATGCGTAATTTAACAGTAAATTAGATAAGATCACTGACTGAGTTGATATTTGAATAAGAAACGTTATGTTTGATAATGATAATTCATATTATTGTTTAAATGTATTATGAATTGATTTTTGATGAATAATTATATGATCAACACATTTAAAAGGGGATAATTGTTATGTATAATGATCACGTTAGTCATGATAAGCCCCGCCTACCATGTTGTATTGATGCATGCCTATCGCTGTATCAGTGTAGTATTAAAATAGCCACCAAACTGACCGGTGTTCTAGCGTTGTCTTAAACCCACATACACAACAACAAAATACTCAGTCTTCTTCCAAAATTAAATGAGGATGACGTATTTTAGTTTCATTTAAATCACTATAGAAATAAAACAATTAGTACCACAAACTAAGAACGTGTTATGCTCTAGAGCGCTGAGTTCAAGGGCACATAACGCAGGATCGTCTCTCACATCTATAATTCATGTTGTCTCAATTCAATTGCTTGAAAAATATAGAAGCCGTTCGCTTCACAAACTTAGAAAAGGCTATGCTTCTGTCATAAAAAGGGCTATGTTCAAGGGCACATCACTCTTGAACGTGTGGATCACTGGGCAAGGAATGTTTACCTAGCGAATTAACACTTCATAATAATGACATTAAAATAAATACGGTTTAAATTCAATAACACAAGAAATATTGCAGTATTTCGCAACAAACTTACAGATATATCGAAACACCAACCAATGGCTTGACCGACAACGAGACTCATATAAACACCATTGAAACTTCGTTTGCAGAGTTATAATTATTTCTAACAGAATGCAAACATATTAAGTTAAACACAAGATGGCCATGCGCCCTAAGGCGCTCACCTGAGACCACAAGGAACAAAACTATTCTGATAAGATGCAGTTCAAAATAATAAAAATACTGAATGAAACATACAAAGTATCATAATATTCACAAGAGGAAATTGTTTCGCCCCTGGAAACCATGTTCTTCAAAGCACCGTAACCATTTTCAAACTAAATCAAGAATTCACAAGAACATATGTTCTCAGCAAGTTTTATTAAGATTGAACTATGTGACTAGAGAGTTCACAATGTTCCACTATAGCCATAAACAGAAAAAGAAACCTCCTGAGGGCCTTGTTTTTAAACAAACCGGAACTATTTTCAGACTCACCTGAAATTTCAAGTTAAAACAACAATCAACCCCGTTTAAAACACACATCTTTGATAACTACACCTAAACTACCGACCTCATCAATAAACGGTGTGTCTTAAAAATTTGTTTCCACTCTTATTAGTCTGAAGGTCTTTCATGTGAGTTCCCAGCTGGGGTCTATGTCTAGGGACTAAGGGAATGTAAGCTGCAAGTCTGTTACACAATCATCCCATGACCATTTCAATGGCAACAACGAATACTACTGCACCAGAACAATGCAGGCACAGTCAATAGAGTATTAATTAGTTGCTTATAAACACGTGGCTTGCGGGTTCAATTGGAGAGATAAGAGTTGATTCCTGACAAGCCATGCATTCATGATTGGAGGTCAAACACAATTCAAGTTATAAACAGTAGTTTCTTCCCTAAGTATTTTGCTGTAAAATAAATGTTACTACTTGAAATTGTGAGAATATTTAATAAAGTGTATTCAGATGGCATAAACATGTTTATTGCAGTTTATCTCAAAACATTCATCATCATAATAATCCTCTTCAGTAAGGAACAATCATTGTACATTGGTAATTTTTAACTACAATGTTAACACGGTTACAATATAAAGCCTTTTAAGGAAAACTGCCCAGTCCCGCGGCAGCCATGTTTTTAAACAGACCGTAACCATAAATGAACTCGGCCCAGATATTATAAGAACAAATGTTAAATGTTAAAATGTGACTTCTAAAGTGTAAACAAGGTTTAACTATAGCCATATAAGGAAAACTGCCCCGCCTTCTGACGTTCTTTTTTTTTCAACGGACTGGAACCATTTTCGAACTGAGGTGAGATATCATTGGGACATACATTCTGGCCAAGTTTCATGCAGATTGGACTATACTTTTGACTCCTTGAGCTGTAACAAGCTTTTTATATATAATTGGACCTAGTGACATAGTTTTTGATGTCACGTGACCCAGTTTCGTAATCGGCCAAGATATCAATCAAACAAATAAGGTGAGATATCATTGGGACAACTATTTTGACCAAGTTTTATGAAGATCGGACAATAAATGTGGCCTCTGGAGTGGTAACTAGGCAAATGTTGACGACGGACGACGCACGACGGACAAAAGGCGATCCCAACAGCTCACCATGAGCACGTTGCTAATAACTTTACATTATCAGAACTATCAGTCGAAACAGACGGTAAGACATACTGTAGAATATTTATATTAAAAAAACATCCACTAATTATTCTTCTTCGAGCAGCAATATGGGGTAACCTTTTCTGCAGAAAATGGCGAATGTTACATGCATTTCAATTTTTTTTTCCATCCAACTTCATGTTATATCATACCTTTTCTTTTTCTCTTTACCACTATTATGCCAACAACCACGATAAGAACTGCGGCAGTTGACCCACCAACTGCACCTCCAATCACAGCGGCATTGGATTTGGTCGTGGGATCTTCTACAAGTTTAAAAAATGGGTTACCGGGGTATATACGTTGTTATAAAATATTGTTGATATCAGGTTTTGACTTAATATAATTATATGTTAAGTATATAAGTGATTATAGAAGATAACCATGTATTGACACGTTTTTGTATTTGTTTTATGCGACTCAATGAGCGAGCACAGAAACCATACAATATATTATCAATCCGGATTGTCCGCAATCATATTACCTCAATTGAACCAAACAAAACACAAAATTATTCGCAATTTAAAGACAATTGGGTCTTTTCGTCGAAGGTATGTGTGTTCGATTGTCTATGTCATGTATGTCTTTCTTTTTAAATCATAGAATAATGTTCTTTTAAAAGAATAAAAGAAGTTCAACACGACTTTCTACACGAATTTTCACAAAGAATCAGCATTTACTCTTTTAAAAAGAAATGTATTTTTTTCTTTACCATGTGTGTTTGTTTGTCTTTTACATATGTGTCTTTCTGTTTATAGTCATACATGGTTGTTTTAATGAAAGAATTGTACAATTTGCAAACGAATTTCAAAAGAAGAATCATCATTAAACTTTGTAAAGAAACATGTGTTACTTTTCAATGTCATGTGTTTGTTTATTTGTCTATGTCATAAGTGTCTTTCTTTCTACTAGTACTTTCTTATAATAGAATACTAGATCTTTTCCACGCAAAAAACAACATTCACTGTTTAAAGATAAATGTGTTTTTTTTTCAAAGTCACGTGCACTTGACTGTATATGATATATGCATATTTATGTATATAATAAAAAATGTCCTTTCTTATAACAGAACAGTACATATGTTGAACAAAAAATCATGTACCTTTTTAAATACAAGATGTGTTTGTCTACATAATGTGCGTTTGTTTGTTTATGCCATATGTGTCTTCCTGTCTTATCATATGAATATTTTGTAATAATAATAAACTAGATAATTACCAAAAAGAACCAGCATTCACTTTTTGAACTCAAGTGTGTCATTTTGTCTATGTTATGTGTCCGTGTTGGCCTAATTATGTATATATCTTGTCCATGTTTATTGTTTAGTATATCTTAACTTTCTTAATAATATAATACTTTCAACCAGGAATCATTAACTTTTGATTTTTGTCCTAGACAATGTTGTCTTTTGGTTAGTTATTTGCGTGTTTCTGTCTGTCTATGAGACATGTGCCTTTTATCCATTATAAAGAAGTATCTTTCTTTATAACAGATTTATACCCGGTATATGTTCACTAAGAAAAAAAGCATTCCCTTTGTATAGGTCAGGAATTTGCCTGTAAATGACGTATGTGTCTTTTCGCCCATAATCATAGAAGTCACTTTAATAATTGTAAAATTATATCAGGTATCTTTTCACTAAGAAACATGATTTCTTTTTCAAAGACAAGTGCGTCGTTTTTTCTATGTCATCTGTATTCGTCGTTCTATGACACATGTGTCCTTGTGCTCATAATCATATACGTCTCTCTCCTAAAGATGAACTACCCTGTTTTTTTATCAGAATCCGCATTAAATATCAAAGCCATTTGTGTCTGTTAATTAATGTTACATGTGTCTGTAGAAACATGTTTCATTCCAGTGCTGCACATATGTGTATTTGAATTTGTTGTTAGCTTGTGTCACTCTTTAATGGTTGCATAATATTCATTAACAGAGGAAATCAACCTGAATAATGTTTTAATCACAAAGTAAAGCTGTATACACCAACTCATTCCATCTCAAGCCTATCAAAGAAAAAAAAAGAATTATTAAAAAGTTTAATGAGAAGAATAGGCAGTAAATTATGCATAGGCATTATACTATTACGATTCAATTATGTATTTCTAGTTGGTGAATTATTACTTTGCTTATCCCTATTGTATACATTTATTGTAATTCATTCACAATTTATTCACTATTTTATTTTATTTTGTTCACTAGATCATTTATATTTCCGAACCTAGATCATTCATAATTCCGATTAGATTATAACATGACATCGGTTTTAAACACCTTAATTGTTAACAACACCTCTTAAAACTGCAAAAAAATTAAAAAAAAAAAGTAGGCTTCGACCTAGTTAAAAAGCCTTTGCATGTCATTTAGATCTCCGCAATTTCTAGTAGGTTGTAGCTGTTTCACGTTCACCACGAGGCATCAATCGACTGTTTGTACCTGTACCAATCGTTCTAGTGGCTGGGGTCATGGATAGTGTAGACAAATCATTTCTGTTTCATAAGATTATGTTTAAATACTGGGCTTGACAAAATATTGGCGTTACAAAAAGTGTTATTGTGTAACGGCATTATGTATCAAACGGTTTTTCCGACTTGGAGGATAGGACAGAGACAATACATATGAGGAAAAAATGACTTAAAAGCTAGACTTGGGTGGACAAAATAAGCCAATAATTGACAATTTGGAAAGATTTTTTTTTTTAACTAGAGACACACTCAATTCATTGTAAAAGTTGTGTTATTTTAGTATTTAATAAAGTAAAAAAAAAACAATAATCATAATATGTTTACATTTAATTACTTGTTTTGTTTTTCACTTAAATTTCATGTATGTAGACTATGTGAAGCGAACAACAAAATAATGAAGAAAATAGATATACACCTGATTATACACACACTTACTAACATATAAATCAAACCATGTTTTAGTCATTCAATATGGCCAACCGAGAATCTCATCATTTGAAACACTGTCTTACGAAGTATTTTATAGAACACGCATCCATTTGGTTTATTGTTAATAACATATATACTGTTTGTATTAAAATGCAATTCACTAGGATTGATGGACGCACACATTTTGAAAGTCCTTACTAATTATATGATAGTTTTCGTTAATTTAATGGTTATTCTCATTTTCAATGAAAACTGCATGGTCATTTCTCTATTTTAAGCCGTTTTAAAATATTAACTTATGGGAATCGTATGCATAACAACGTAAAAACACTTCCAATTACAACCGCAAACCAATAAGTAGACCAATGTAGTTTGGCTACAACTCGGACGCTTCGTTAATACTAATGGGTAAAAAAAACACTTTAAATTTAACATTATAACAATCGTTATAACTTTACCAATTATTCTTTTATTTATTTTTGATGTAGGCTAATAGAAAAATAAAAGGATGGGCATATTTCTGGAAAGAGGAAAACATTTTGACGGGAAAGGTTGTTATTCAGGAGGTTCCAAATGAGAAATAATACATATTCAACGTATTAAATATATTATTTTCAATCAACAAATATTTAGGATATTTTAAGTCAAGAAAACTAAAACTTCTCTGATTCCAAATTATATGAAACATCCAAGAATTTTCAAAAGTAAAATGTCCCAATACTCTGCACACACAATCCTTCAGATACAAGTGTTTCAGTTTATAGAATCTACTTTAAACTCTTTACAAAGCCTTGGACACATATGCTCTGTGTTTCTAGACAGTTGTGTACATAACCAAAACACCATAGTGGTTGAACAAAATTGTATATTCGCACCCAAAAACGGAAACGTATGCAATCTGTAACTTTGAGAACATCAATATCGTTTAGAACAAATAATGCTAAATACGTGTTTTAAATTTATCATAACAATCGTCTTTATGAATGTCATCAAATTGTCACGAGCTGCACAAGATAAGTTTCCAGGGCATATAGTAAATAGCAGGCTTCACGTTTGACCACAAACTACTTACAACCGACCTTATTAGTTATTCGTTTAGAATATCTCAATTCCGTTTTAAGTTGAATGAAGCCGAATACATGTCAGGATAAGCTGACTATGTGCGACCTTCCCTCTGTATAAATACACGGCACACTGCGCATGCTCAGTTGGTTCGATAAACCCATTTCTATTGGTTTATTGTACTTGCATAACGTTCAGCGACATTCAAAATTACCCAATGTATCATGTTTGAGAACGGACGGATAGACATGATGGATGGAAGATAAATCTTAAGTCAACTCCAGTGACACCACTATGGGACTTTTATGTTCTGAGCAAGTTTTATAATGATTAGGCACAAATGTTCATAGTTTAAACGTTGACCACGGACGGCGGACAAAAACAAGGTTATTACAAAATGTGATAATAGCATTCAATATAAAGGCATATAATTGTTTTTTTGTTCAACAAACATCTGTTTGCCTCTGTAAATAAATGCAAGTACTAAATATTTAACATTATTATGTGTGTAATCATTCGTATTTTTAGTGAATAGTTACGCATGAAACGCAGCGTCTAAAAATGCACTATTTCTTGAAGCAGTTTGTCGGATATTTTAACTTTTTGTGAAGTGGAAAGAAACATAGAAAACCTACCCAAATGTCCAAAAGACTATTTACAATTATACTGCCTATTTTGACGTCAATATGCTGCGAACTATTTATAATAGCAAGTTCAAAGCAAATGTCGTGAAGATAAACAAAATGTAGATTTCAAAACTTAGGCACTCTTATGACTTTATAGTATTGCCAAGATCTATTGGGAAATCATTGAAAACATTGTATATGCTGGAAACAAGGTGGGGAATTGTGTTAGCAGAAAAATTAATTTAGACTGGCTAAATCATTTAAAGCAAACATTTACCAGCACTTACGACTTCCATGATTCTGCGGCAAATAATTTGCTGCGTTTCATCACCAGTTTTTTTCAGTTAAGTACAGTTTTAAAACAGCCACTTAAAATATGTTGGCCCTTAAGTGCTAACCTGAGTTCAGGATTCACCAATTGTCGAAGAATGAACCTGGTTATCTAGATTTGACCCCCACATTACGACCCAGATTCAAACATGACCTTGATATTGTCGTCGATATTGGGTGAAATATGTGAACTGGACAGTGATAACGACAAGTTTGGAATATAAAACACACAGTGACACACAGACAGATTACATACACGGAGCTCTATGTGCTTATATGAGGTGAAACTCCATCAATGTTGAACACGAGTATGCTCTAGCAAAAGTATTAAGAGTCGGTTTCTGATTTTGATATTTTACCTTTTATTGTTATCTTGACCATGGGGACGTGTTTGTTGCACCTCACACGACATAGTGCTGAACATAAGTTTCTTAAATTCGACCTTAACCATTTACCTAGTTATTTTATGCAGCACACTGATAACATTTAATTAAAAGATAGTTATGAATATTATGAAAAATCTTCAGAGTATCTAAATGTCTTAGTTTAAAATATTAAATGATCATACCTCTTTGCACAAGTGAAGAAAATGTTTCTGTCACAGATGAGGAATTTCCCTTGGCATTTGATGAAAACAACTCAATGATGAACTTGGAATTGCTGCTGAGGCCTGTGATGATAAAATGCATGTCCTGCTTTTCAGTTTTTGATCGGTCTGGTATGAGGTGTACTGTCCAATCATTAGTACCATCTAATCTATAGCGTAGATGGAATGTCTGTTGTAGACCTCCATCAAAACCAGATTTCCATGTAATATTTGCTGATGATTCTGTGACAGATTCGTCAATGACAGTCAATTCTGTTGGTGGGTCAGGTTTGTCTGAAATACACAATTACCTATTGTGCTTGTTTAGTGTAAAACAATGTTGGGCAAACAAATATATACATAGAAGCATGGTAATAATATTACTGTTCAGCAATTTAGAAAACACCAAATTAAATTAGAAAAAGCCTAGTCATAATTTACACTGAAAATGGAGTTTACATAAAGTTTGAATTTTAAGATAATTCCACACTAGTAAAGATTATGACATGTTATCCAAAACTGTGGCAAAAGTTATTGGTGTATTTATTTATCTGAAAAGTGTTTATTTTCCAAGATAGTCACTGTTTATATTCTGTGTCGAAAGTACACTGTTTTAAGAACGTAATCAATACTAATGTGAATGCTGACTCCATCCTTATCATTTATCGCCTTCTTAATTATCATATAACATGTATACGGCGTTATACATGACAGGTCACAGTCATGTAACATTGTCAGTAAATTAAATGAAGACAGTAAAGACCTTTGTTAAGTTTTAATTTAAAATCTTCAGAAGATCATTTCATTCTCTGGCAATTGAGCCATAACCAATTTACAACATAATAGTAATAAACACATTGATCTTTATTATGAATTAATTAACAATTTAAACCTATTCATTTTAACTTTATTGCATTCAAAACAAGGCTTGTAAAGACACTCTCGAATTTGTCTCCTTGGTAGAACCAGTTCTTTGTGACTTAAACAAAGATCTTGACAATGCTCAACATTAGGGGTCAAACACTGGACAACCTAATTGCATGGCAGACACCATATCCGCTATGCCGATGTAATAAATTACACCTAGATATAACATATCATATATGTGCAATTCGTTAAAAGGATTGGATAATCAATATGTCGCAAATGACTTCAACGTCATATAAAAATTGTTGCATCATATGACTTCACGTCAAGGACGAAAATGTGAAAATTTGTCATATAGCATGTTTTATTACAATACTACCCATTTATTTATATATTTATATATGCATACTAAAGTAAACAAGCCAATTCGTTGAGTTGATATCCCCCGCCAAATAAATTTTGTTTATGGATGGGTGCATATCCCTTGATATACTGTATAATCCTAAAAACAAATTATGTGAAGGGTAATTGCTTTTATGAATTGAGATTCTCCTCATTAATATCTTTACACCCATACAGTTTCATGTTGAAATCTTGTAGGATAGCTTAGCTATAGACCTAAAAAGTTACATTATACAAAAACATCAAAGGGCAATAATTCTTACTTAAGCAATTGTAGGGTAATGGTTGTTAAGCAATGGTATTCTGCTTAATGATGTCTATACACTTATGAAGTTTCATGTTGAAATCTTGTATTGTATCTGATATATAGACAAGAAAAGTTAAATCATACAATAACAACAAAGGGCAATAACTCTTATTTAAGAAAGTGTACGGTTATGGCTTTTGTGCATAGCAATTGTTCCCATTGATTTCTACATACCCATGAAGTTTCATGTTGAAATCATATATCGTATCTGAGATATAGTCCGGGAAAATTACATCATACCAAAAACAACACAGGGCGTTAACTCTTATTTAAGAAAGTGTAGGGTTATGGTTCTTAAGCATGTCACTTCTCCTCATTGATATCAATACACCCATAGAGTTTCATGTTGATATATATGGTGTCTTAGATATAGCCCTGATACGTTATATCATACAAAAAAACAAAGGGCAATAAATCTTATTTAACAACATGTAGGTTTATGGTCCTTAAGCATGCCACATCTCCTCATTGATATATATATATACACCCATGACGTTTTATGCTGATATCTTATATAGTTTCTGAGATATAGCCCTGACAAGTTTGTGACAGACGGATGGACTGACGGACGGACGAACGGATGGACAGACCGACTAAAGGACAGACAACGCCAATTCTATATCCCTCTGCCTTTGGCGGGGGATAAAATGTAATGTCATTTAGCAAATTATCTCAACTATTTACAAAACTTGTATCTGAGCTTATTTCAACATTAGGGAAAAGAAAATAACTGTGAAGGAATCCCACATGCTATTCCTGATAAGGTAGTTTACCAAAAAACGTTAACCTGCCTGTAAAGTAAATATGAAATTAAAACTACGTTCTCTTGTTTTGACAATTTTCACACTAGAGGAACCAAACTTACCCAAGAGATCAGTCTGAACTTCTTCTTTATTATTCAATATAAGACATACAATGTATACATGTATATGATCATAAAACAAATTG
The DNA here is from genome assembly GCA_007657795.1 of Dreissena rostriformis. NCBI lineage: Eukaryota > Metazoa > Mollusca > Bivalvia > Myida > Dreissenidae > Dreissena > Dreissena rostriformis. Next base: position 29,801 of record VMBQ01001700.1, read on the forward strand.
ATTACATGTAGCAGGAATAGTGTTCAAACATGTTATACAAAATATGCTAATATATACTTTTTTGATTTTTGTGGTTTCCTTTTGATTAAAAAAAAAACAAAGTTTATTTTGTATTTTTTCTTTGGTTGTTTGTGATATGTGTTTAAAAAAACAACAACATAATAATTATGAATAATGATGAGTTGTATAAAGTGGGTAGAAAGCAAACTGGACTTGTTTATGAAAATTTAATTTGTTTCCATTTTTGTTCAAATATATGAAGTGTATCGTTATTGAGGGCTATTTCTGTTTCAATTTGAATCTTCAGTTTTAAATAATTGATACAAATGTTTATTGTAGGTGTTTGTTTTCTGTATTTCATGCTGAATAAAAAATATTTCATTAGTATAATAATGTAATTTACAACGTTATTAACCTCTTGTATTTTGAAGGTATTTACCCCTTAACTGATGTCTCAAAGAGATAGCTAAACATTTAATTGCTGTTTCTCTAGAAAGTGTGTCAATTCATTCCATACAGATTTAATATGTTTACACTCCAAGAAGAGGTGTTCTACTGTTTCAATATGTTCACTACACATATCACATAGATTTGTGTTGGAAAGGTTGCACTTAAAAAGATATTTAATTATAGCTATGATTCTCTGGATGTATTTATATTGAAACTTGCTCAGTAGTTGATTTATATGGCATGACAAATATTTGTTTCCAATGAAAAAAAATTCCCTAAGAAGGTTTTGCCATTTAGTTTGAGCTGTAGGGGTTTCGGCATGGTTTTTCAATTTAAAGTGTGTAAAATATTTTGTTCGTTTTTGTTTTTTTTGCAATTATGTTTTCTACGAATGTTTTTTTTTGAGTACATGTTGTGTTATTTGTATTGATAACAGCTTAAATATATATGGGTATACTTTTGATCAATGTGTAGTACATCAAGAAACTACTTGGAGGTATTCCGAATATGTAACATAAATTATCAAAAGAATAGAAGTCGTTTATTCTGTAGTCGTACAATTGATCTACATATTTTATGTTTCGTTCAAACCAATTTTTATAGAAAAACGTTTTATTGTTAGTAGTAATGTCTTTATTGTTCAATGAAATTGTTTACTGTTCATTTCGGTTTCTTGATCATGAGTAACTTTACACCATGCCGATTGAACATTCGATAGAAATATTCTTTTGGTTGAAATTTCATCTAAAATATTATTGTTGATATTACGTTCAAAAAGTAAGGAGTCACCATATGTTTTTAGAATTTTCCGGTAGAATAATTTCCATTTACTCGTATTGGTATTATCTTAATATATTTTAACCCAACTGCATTTGATTGCATTCAAGAATGAATCTATGTCCGTTAATCTGATACCTCCATATTCTACTGATTGAATTAATTGAGTTCGCTTAATTTTATCAGGTTCACCATCCTATATGAAATAAAATATTTCTGATTTTATATCTTTAATAATATCATTTGGTGGGTTTGGGAGAACTATTAGTGAATACGTTAATTTAGGGAGTGCAAATGTTTTCAACACGTTGTTTTTTCTGATTAGTGTAAGTTTACGATGCTGCCATGATTTTTTTTTTTTTTTTTTTTTTTTTTTTNTTTTTGTAATTTAGACAATATGTTTTAAAGAACTGTTTTATTTTAATTGTGTGTGAAGGTTATGTCTAATGTTGTTGCTTCATCTGTTTTTTAGTTGAATTTCATTTTTTTTTTAAGATGAATATTACTTTGTTTAAATTTACATACTCGTAACACAGTGCATTTACTTTTGTTTAGTTTATAAGACCCGATGACATTCCAAAGAGGGTTAGCGATGCTATAAGATTATTGCATGAGTCACTACTGTCATTTAAAAATTAAGTTTCATCGTCAGCAAAAAGGGACTTTTCAATTTCTTTGTCAGGTTCTAGTGATATGCCCTTTATATGTTTATTTGATTGGATATAGTGTGATAGATACTCGATGCATATAATAAAAAGCGAGGATGAAAGTGGGCAACATTGTCTTACCCCTCGTTCGCTGTTAAAACTGTTTAAAAAAAACTTTGTTAATAATTATGCTTCAATCGGCATAAAATAGTTTAACCCATTTAATAAGACTTTCACCGAAATTCATATTTTCTAAGCAAGAGAACATAAACGAATGGTCTAGTGAATTAAAAGCTTTTTCGAAGTCTGCAAAGAATATAAGGCCAGAATTGTTTGGTTGGTTGACATACTTTATGCATTCTTGTATCAGACGTACGTTTTCACCAATGCAACGTCCTTTAATGAAACCAGATTGAGATCTTGAAATGACTGATGGTAATATTTTTTAAATTCTGTTTGATATACTTTTAGTTGCAATTTTATAATCAATGATCAGTAAACTAATCGGGCACCAGTTTGATAAGGATTCTAAGTTTTTTTTTCCAGGTTTAGGAATGACTGATATTATGCCTTGTTTTTAAAGCGTAGTTAAGTTTTCGTTGTTAAATAAATAGTTAACTGAATTACTTAAATGTGTTTTAATATTATTCCAGAATATTGTATAAAACTCGATTGTGATGCCATCAGATCCTGGACTTTTGTTATTTTGCTTTTCTTTTAGTGCTAATCCACATTCATATTCATTAAGTAATCCGTCGCATAATAATTTTTCCTCTTGATTTAAAACATGACGTGTATTTTAAAATAGGGTGTAATTTTTAACATGTTTTTGTTAAAAGAGGGTTTCGAAAAATAAACGTTGTTCTTCTAGTATTTGAGTTCTGTTTGTTATATCTTCGCCATTGACTACTAATTTGTGTACAGTTTTTTGTTCACTTCTACGTTTTTCGATGTTTGCGAAGTATTTTGTATTTTTTTCATTGTGTTCAAGATGCTGGGCACATGCTCGTAGTATTATTTCATTGAGATGTGTATGATAAATTCCTTCTAAGACTTGTTTCTTTGATGTTATTTCATTTTCAATGGCTTCTAAGTCGTTTGTGATTGTTTCATGCAATTGTTTTTCAAGTGTTTCAATGATTTTGATGGATTCAGTTTCAAGTTTGTGTGTTTTTTTTTGTTTAAATGATGTGTATCTAATTGTTGTGTCTTGCATGGATTTAATAGATTTTTTTTAGGATCATACTGTTGTGTTTTTTTCTTCTTTGAATCTTTTTTAGACTTTTGCCCCTTCTGCCCTGATGAGTCTAATGAGCTATTATCCGTTAGCGCGCTCGCAGTGGATGAATGATGGCGTTTGTTCATTTTTCACAACAATCACAGGCTTAACGGGATAGTAATGAGAATTAATCCTAAACACCGCTGTCCAATGTATCTATAACTGCAGAGCTATTACAAGGTGTAGTCAAGGGTGACACAACAAGTTCGACAATATGCATGTGTATACACATTCGTATTTAATTTGTTTCGGCCATTTCCACACCACACCCGTCAATGGAAATCAAAAACGCTTGAGAAAAAGTATTTTCAAAGTCACAAACCTCGCTCCATTTTTGCAGATTTTACACATATCCTGTCCAGTAAACCTCGAATACATGATTATCACTCAATAAAGCTATTATTTTAACTTCACTTTTTTTAATTATTAAGACTAACATTTTAAATCTAGATGTTTACACACAACCGGAAGCGGAAGATCTCCGGAACTTCTATGCTAGCATGGTAACAAGTAGAATAGCTTGCGTTTTCTTCTACACTAAGTGTGCTTGTAAAAAAAATCTTAATAACAGTACTTACTGTCAATATATATATTTTAAGAAGAGTTGTATAATTAATTAAATGATTTATGCACATTTACCTTCAGGGCTGAGATAGAAGACTTCTGACCACATTTGACTTTCTGCTCCTGTAATAGTCAGCTTATATTGTCCATAGTCATTTTGCTGTACATCCAGAAGCATCAGGCTGCTAGTCGCTTTGCTCTTACCAAACCCATGCGTTGAGAAAGTTTCCTTTCCTTTAATCACCGGAACACATCCCGAAGAAGTACATTTCTGCCACAAAAAATGTCTTTGTTCCACCGGTGGATTTGCCAGAGCTGTGAAACTTAGCGTAGCGTTTACCTGTTGTGCACTTGTCACGTTGTAGTCTATCTGAATACCTGGTGCAGGTCGTGGTGTGCCTATAAAAACAGTTAATAAAAACACGGATTTCAATCCTAAGGATATACAGCAACATAATACATTATAGGACCAGAATGGCCTAGGATCACTCACCTGTGTAATGGGGTGTGGCAAGTTTCGAACCAATGCTACTGATTGAAAACATCTTGGTAATGGGTCACAATTTGATGTCAAATACCAAATATCAAAGCTGTGTGTTTTTTGGTATGAGACAAGTTGTTTAGAGTTTTTATGCATTTAAATTCAATTTTAAAACCTTCACTCCCACACCCACAGACTGGGTCATTTTTTACTCAAAGGCATATTACACCTCTTTGGCTTGTTGTTTCAGATAAAAAATAAGTTTTTTACAATAAAAGTCTTTATAAAACATATCACCTCTGGGGCATGCCCAGTTTTAATCCCAGTCTCTTTGTAGAGGACCACTATATAATGTTACACACCAAATATTAAAATCTTGACCATTGAAGTTACAGAGTAGTTATTTAGTCTATACCTCTATATAAATCAGATAACGACTGGAGTGTGGCCAAATTTGACACTAGGGACAGAATTTGAACAAATTTTGTAGGACCTCCATCTGATGTTTCATACAAAATATTAAATCCTTAAGTACTTGAATTTGAACAACTTTGAGAGAGAAGTTTAACCTTTGGATCATTGATGGGAAGTTTCGAGGAACGACAAATAGCAGTTTAAGAAAAAAATGAAGCAAATCGTTACCAACACACAACACTCTACACATAATTACGGATTCCAGAGAGCAACCTTCCATAATAGCTCAACATGAGCACTTTGTTGTCATGTGAGCTACAAACGCGTTATGTTTACAGTGTTTTAAATGCACATTAAAAAGCAGTCAAACAAAAACTTTTAATTTTACAAATAAAACCTCTTTAACAATGTGCCATATATTCAATCATTAATGAATGGTATATTCATTTTCAAACTCATTCATTTACTCACTGGGTTTTGCTTTGAAACCAAAATCATTAAAAGTTGTTTAGTTTTTTTTTACTTGTTTGCCATTGTATTGACATGCTGTCTGCAATTTATCATACATGTCAATTCAGGATTATCTAATAAACATAATAGAACAAGATATTCGCTATTTGCAATTTTTCGTCAATTTGTTCATTAAAATGAAATCCCTTAAAAACATCCTTGTCAAATAGTTTGTAATACGAAAAATCTTAATTCTAAAATTCCAGAAAAAACAATTTTCCCACAATTGAACAAATTGTTTTCTTTCAACTATCAATAAGAACAACCCTGCCTCGTGGTTTCAAAGATGTTTAATGATAATGTGCAATATAAGGCAATATAAAGCTGTATAAGCAATAAATATATGAACTATAATGAAATTACAAAAATATAATCAGGAGAGAAATTACTGGGTTTTGACCCCAATGTTATGATTTTAAAAGGACCACTTTCTGATGTCACATTACTAATACCAAAGCTATCGGATTGTAGTTTCAAGAATGTTGTAAGTTATCGTACCACAAATAGAAATATAGAAATCATGTGACCCTTGGGCATGCCTAATTTTGACCCCAGGAAAATCATTTGAACAAATTTTGTAGAGGACAACTATACATTGATAATATTAAACCTAACTCTTGTGGTTTCAGGAGAAGAAAGTCTTAAGAAATTATGTGACCCATGGAGTGTAGCCAGTTTTGATCCCAGGGTATGATCTGAGCAATCTTTGTACGAGACGTCTATCTGATGTTACAAACCCAATATTTAAGCTCTCGATCTTGTGGTTTCAAAGAAGATTTTGAAAGTTATTCACTATAAAAGTATATATAAATATTAAATCATGTTACCTCACGTGCGTAGCCAGTTTTAAACCCTGCGAAAATAGTTGAACAAATTTTGTAGTGGACAACTATACAATGTTTCACACCAAATATTAAATCCATATTCCCTGCAGTTTCAGAGAAAAGGATATTTGAAGTTTACGTTTTAGAAATCAATTTTTAGATCTGGTGATCTGTATATGCAGCGAACCGGAAATTATTACTTCGTTCATATTCATTTGTTGGCTTAAGTTTGTAAAATAAAATGTTGACATTACTATCATAATTATACAAGCTTTAAATCTGGGTTTGAAAATGCATACAAAAGAACGATCATTTTGCACTGAAACATCAGACTGGGGTTTCCATTATCCTATGAACTTACTGATAGTGGTTCTGTCTGAATGATTAATGAAGATTAACAAAGTTAACCAGACTTACACAAAGTACAGCTAGTACAACTTACATCTGACATAATAATTGATATTCCTCATTGACGCCACACCCTTGTTGTGTTGATTTGCGCTTGAACACGTGTACACCCCAGAATCTGTGCAGCCATTTCTTATTGCAGACTCAAGTTGACGGCTGTTCTCATTCTTGTTTATAAGCACATTATCTCTCAGTAAGATGATTTCAGATCCTGGGTTACTGTCCACATAGCAGGCAATAGTGGAAGTCACGTTTTCGTTGACAGCGATATCAGAAACACCCATATTTCCCACTATGCCCAAACGATCCACAGACGACTTATCTGAAATAACGTTTCATAATTACAATGAGAATTATCAGTATAATAATAGTTCTTCACAAACAAATGTTCTGATGAAATAAGTGTCATATTACAGACATAATTATGAAATTCAGGCACAACAAGAATGAAACAATGACCTATATAATGTACCAGGTACCTATGACTTCATAAGTAATCATATTAAATAAACAACGTTTTTAATACGTAGTTGAAACATAATAGTGCACAACCCTTTACAAGGTAATAACAGGATGCAACACAAAGGCCTGCGTGTCTTTCAATAGGATGCTGATTTACTATATTCAGAACGCTGGGTAAAACCAATCATTCCCGGATCACACCATATGTCAGCAGAGGAATAACACCCTTAAGGATTGTTCGTACCAACATTAAGGAGTGATTATACAATGAAGTTATGGCAAAAAGGCACATAATAAAACATTGCATACCAAAGGATACAAAAGACAAATGAATTATAAGTGATAAAGTTACCGTGTTTTAGCCAGATTGAGTCATAAATGTGGCCTCCAGAAAGGTAACAAGGCTTTTGTAAGATTTGACCAGGTGAAATAGTTTTACTATACCTTAGAACCAGATTCTAATACAGCCTAGGTATTGCCAAGATACACATTCTCACCAAAAGTCATTAACATTGAATCATGGATCTGACCTCTAGAGTGTTAACAAGCTTTTCCAAGGTTTGACAAGGTGACCTAGACTTTGGACGCAGTTACCTAGATTCAAAATTAGCCAAAACAAATTCAAGATAAATGTTCTGACCATGTTTCATTAAGATCCAGTCATGAATGTTTTTCTAGAGTGATAACAATGTTCATCTAAGTTGTGACCTGGTAACCTAGTTTTTGTTTGCACTTGATCCAGATTTAAATTCCGCATAGACATCGTCATGGTAAACATTCATATAAAGTTTTATCAATGCCACAAATGTGGCCTCTAGAGGGGTATCAAGGTTTTATAACATTTGACCTTGTGACCTAGTTTTTTGGAAGCATGTGATCCAGATTTGAATTGGGCCTAAACAATGTCAAGATCTGATAAAGTTTGAATAAGATTGAGTCATAAATGTATTTTTCTAAGTTCTTACCTTGTGACCTAGTTTTTGGACGCATATGACCAAGATTTCAACTAAGCCTAGATATTATCTTAATAAACATTTATACCAAATTTCATCAAGATACAGTCACTAATGTGGCCTCTTGGCTGGAAACAAGTTTTTTCTTAGATTGACTTATTTTTTACATGCAGGTCATCAACATTGGAACTCAGTCTAGAAATTATCTGAATAAACATTATGACCAAGTTTCCACAATATTGGATGAAATATTTGTCCTCTAGCGTGGTTAGGAGCTAAGAGTTGATGACGCACACCGCACAACGCATGGTACATGACAACGGATGCTAGACATAGGGTGATCAAAATAGCTGACCTAGATTACTTCATGCTCAAATGAGCTTAAAACAGAACAATTGTCTTCAGTTTAATGTTGTTCAAATTTCAAATCAACATAAAGAGAACAGAGACAAATAAGAAAAAAAGAAGAGGTGAGGTCGTATCATCACAGATATTTTGGGCAAATCATGATGATTTTTTTAAAGCCACTACACAGTAAACCCATAAAGATTAAAGTTCCAAACAATTGTGCCGACTACTTTCTTGAATATGGTGTAAACTTAATAAATAATTATTTGCTGTTCTTCACAGTATTTCACACAAAATTAAATGAATTATACTACTAATACAACCAGTCTTTATCTATGACTAAAAGCATTCCTACGAAAAAAAAATATTATCGTTATTTTATGTTTTATTAATTTAATTCAGAACTGACCCCCCGATCCTAACACCAGACATATTACCCCATTTTAAAATCATTACATTTTCGGGAACAGAAGAAAAACATGTTTGACTCACATTGCACATCAATGTAGAACTCTTTGCTATTTATCCCCGGCTCCTCTGGACATCCTGTTGGATTTAACGTATTTGAGGCGGTGCATTTGTAGAAATCTGATGCATTTCTCCGGATATCTTGTATACGAAGCTGTGCTGATGGCATAACTGCCTCGTTGATGACACCCTTGGTACGCGTCCATGTATACGTTACTGAACCTGGATTTCCAGGAGTAACACTGCAGAGGACGCTGACATTTTCAAGTTCTACAACCGTGATGTTCGAAAAAGCATGGACCTCAGGTGGATCTGAAAGAGTGTAAGTAATCAAATACAATTACTTACGTTTGCTAATGGTTTATGTTTAAACACACACTTAATAGTAAGTTATTTTTAAGCCAAGTATACAGATAAGCCATTGTCAAAACCATGGCATCTTTTCTAGTAAATATTCAATGTTAATAATTTATTTATTTAACTATCTAACGCGTAACAAGTTAATTGGATACACAACAATAATATATATGCAGCTGTTAACACAAAACACATACAGATCCGAAATATAAAGTTTAACATTAGATGAACCATACATACTTATTTTTAAAAACCCTCCGTTTGTTTTTATTGGTTTTTCATTAACCTACTTTAATTTTATCTGTGTAACATAGATTTCTTGTAATAATGATGTCACATTATTAAATGTGATACCTTTACTAAATCTTCATAAAGTATCCTACATTTCGAGGACTATAGTCAAACAAGGATATATACATCCATATTGTTATACATTAATTATTAAAAATAACATTAATTAACAGTAGTGAATATTTTAGTTGCAAATATTTTGTGGAAACCATCTAAACTGGAAATCCCCTGGATCATGATAAAATACCGTTTTAGATGGTATTACAGTAAAGCTGTGTAGCTTATCCAAGTGTCTTAGAACATGTATATTAAAAACCTGGAATACATATAAGTGAACCAGACATTATTGAAACATTACTCACATTAAGATTTCAATGACATATAAACAATGCATTCTGTAATAATTTATCGGGTGGTATTTAATTTTAAGCATTATTTTAAATAATATATCATGAACATTCATGATATTTCTAATTCAAAGCAAACATATTTTACACTAAGACAATTTTATGTTTGATTCTGTTTCTTGTTTGCAAAATGAAAATGTCTCTTCTATGGTTGATGTCTTGTTACTTAAAATAAAATGTACCAACATTAAGAAACGAACATATTTTTAAAATCAATTTAATTCCAAGCATAAACATGTATTTTTAAAACGACACGTCCTTATGCTTATCCCATGTGACAAATGTGTTCCCTGACATGATAATACTTATAAAAATAATAATAATTTTATTGGGATTTGTTCAGTTTGTGTGTTCAATGAAACTTAATCTGCAGAGCACTATGATAAAGGTTCAAAGAACGGTTTTAAGGGGTTAATTTATGGTTTGAGAGAAACAAAAATGATATAAAATCGCTATGGAGAAAAAAACAATATGAATATACAGTGAAATAAAACCGGACCAAAATATTTTTCCTGTATGGAAAGCCTTCCACTTTAGAATGTTTCCACTCACACAATACAATGTTCCAACATACCCGTGCCTTGAATACAGTTGAAATGAAAGTTACGCAAAATCAAACCAGCAAGTAAATATTAAGCGATGATTATACATTGAATGCTATAAATGCAATATACTTAGGGATGTATATTTTGAAAGAAGAAAAGTTACATAGGGCATTTATCCTGAATGAACTGTTTTGATATCCTTCCTTCATCCCGGTAAAGGTGGTTTTCATGTTGTTCCTTGCGGTACATGTGTAGGTTCGTGCATCGTCTCTGCTAAAACTGCTGATAGACAGGACATTCTGTTGAGTTGATTGGTACATTGACCAGCTGTAAATAGGGCTTGGTACAGCTGTAGACGAACATATGACTGTGACACTACTTCCGACCTTTACATTTATAGTGGATCCTATATTCCAGGCAAAACTTTGACAGGTCAGAGATGTCAGTGTTGGAACAGATGGAGGTTCTAAAGAATAAAAAAAACGCTAGAAAAAAATCTTAAATTTTAAACATTATAAACATACCTCCCAAAATTCCCCATATTACACATATTTTAATGGTATATATAAGCATTGTCTTCCTTCATGTAATCATGTAAGTTCTCTTACACAAGGTTCCTACATATGTCTGTCTGTTCATCAAACATAAATTACAATTCGTCCCGTCGATATTGTAAGTGAATGTTTACAGCACTATATTTTAAAAGCATGATCATAACACGAACAATAATATAATAAAATTACACATCCAAAACGGTGATTGAAACGCTGGCTTCATTACTTCCAGGAACTGTTGCTTTCCCAGTTGGTTCCATGTTGTTCGTAACTCAACATGTTTGGGAAGTGTTACCCTGCGGTGTACCTGTCCAGATCTGACCAGGCCAGGTGTATGTACCAGGTGGGTTGGCATCTGAGTGACAGGCGAGAATAAGCAGGTCACCCTTGACAACAACCAGCATGTTGGTAAGTATCAATGGGCCGGTCAGGTTGCCATAGCGAAATGTCGGTGTCGCAGGTGGATCTGCATAGTTATAGCATACAAGGTCACATGCAAATGATACAGACAGTGCTCATACTACAGAATGTGTTCATGGTTGTCACATATTTCCACAGAAAGGAACTATTAGTTTATGCTAGATTAACTAATAAGGACAGTGAGGAACTCTGGTGAAATATGAAGAAGCAATAAGATAATAGTATAAACACTTAAGTAAAAAAGCAAGATTCATTAATGTATGTACAAAAGTATTGAGGCTCATACACAATATAATGTATTTTGATTTCATAGGCAACATATAAATTTATAAACAATAACATTTATAGCATTAACTGTAAATATAGTTACAAAAAAAAGAGTTTTCCCCTTAATGCACAAAGACTTACATAACACATCAATATCAATAGAAGAATTTGCTGATCCAATCACAGTCGAACCCACAGACGGAACCATTGAATTCTTGACAACACACGAGTAAATGCCTTTATCTGAATTCTGAATGTTTTTCAGTGCGAGTGTTTGACCCTCAGCACCAGTAGGTCGAGTCCAACTCCATGTATTAGGCTCGGGATTACTTGTACTTGAACACCTTATGTCCGTGTTGGTGCCTTTGACTACCTTGATAGTTCCAGGTTGTAAGGATAGGCTAGAACCAACATCATATCTGGGAGTGGTAGGTGGATCTATAGAATAAAATAAATACATTATCACTAATGAACTAATACTATATTGTAGTACATAAAATATATATTAAATTAGTAAATGAATGTCAGTTTATAGTTTTCAAAAGGAAGTTCATATAATAAAAAGTACCGGTGTTTTTTTTATGGCAATTTCGGGGCCGATATTCGGCCCCATTCCCCTCCAGAATAGTATATATTTTTCCCCTATTTTTTGGAAGAACTGTCTTATGAAGTATATAACTTAAATAAATATGATTTTGAATTATTATAAAGATTTATATTATATATTAGTTTTTTTCCAAATCAGTGGACTTTTCACATGAATTGCATTTGTTTCCCAAAATGACCAGGAAAAGGCAAGATATGTCAATATTTTCTGATAAAAAAAATCCAATTTGGTCCATTGTGATGTGTTTGTTTTTTTTTCCGCAAATTTGCAATTTAATCGATTTAAAAAATCCCAATTAGACTCAAAATGGCTAGGAAAACTGAGACTGTGCATGAAGGCTGAACTGTCTGAAACTGATGTTGAAAGATCATTGATATATTTAAGAAAAAGGACAGAGACATTCAGCTGTGAATATTACATTCATACATACATACATGTGTATTCATATAAAAAATATCATAACATATAAGTGTGATTTTTTATTTTCCCCTTTTCCTAAAAAACAACGCGTTTTTCCCCTTTGGACGGGCCTCGCCACCATTCCCCTATAGGTGAAAAGAAATATCTTTAAAAAAGATATACGGCGTTGATGTTGTAATGTTTGCGACCAGTGAAAGGAGACAGAATGAAGCGACCATGAATTAACGCCATAAAACACATCAGTGTAATATGCCACATTAACAACCTCACTACCTAAATCAACAGTGTGTGGCAATTCCCAATGTCCTTAGTACCGAACTCTTTGGTCGGAAGACGACGCGATAATTTGCTCATAAAACTGGTGTCCATAATCAAGAATTAGGTCAACATCGTGGGCAATCAATCATTCGGGTGTTTGAACTATAAATTGCAACCAATAAACAAAATGGCAGAAAGAGCTATTGCTGTACATTGAAAACCCGCAGATCTAAATATAATATGCGCTTGGTCGATTCTTTCTTGACTCTTGTTTCTGATGCGCAGTACACAACCACAGTACACCCGCATAAATTAATGTGAGGAAATATAGTTCCATAACAATTATGATTATGATGCCACTTGAAGCGATAAACAATAATTACACATTTAATTAACATATAAGTGAACTAAATCTTTCGATAGACAAACACTAGTATAAATTATAACATTATTTGACTTGAGACGTTGACGTGTATAACTGCGCTGTTTACAAATTTATATAAGAGTGCAATATTAAAAGCTGAGCTAAATATATCTATCTTAACCCCTAGATAGTTTTGACATTATTGCATTCGAAAACCTGTGAATCAACAGTTCTCAAACAAAACATATATTTCCGCAAATTGCTTCTTATGTATGTCGCTTATAATATTGCTTTGGGAGTAATAATTAACAAGGACCTTGTTTACATCAAATGACATTGTACTAAATTTTCACAGTTTCACCTAGCGATAGCCATACATGAAAGTCGGGGTACATCTAATAGGCTATGTGATAAACGGTACTTTAAGTTTAAATTTTATTTTTAAAATAAGAGCGGTCTTTTCTTTTCACGCCCTATTTGAAAAATAATCTTTAATTTTAATACTTATACTTTAAACGTATATTATGTAAATACATTGTTTTACGCGAACTGTACACGCACAAGGAAACAGCTGTGCTTTAAATATTGATATATCGACAAANTACATGTACATGTCTGTTCAGAGCTACTGGCCATCCAGCTGATCCTTGAGGAAATTGTTCCAGATACAGATGGAGGGCTGTCGATAGTTCCACCATAGCATTTGTTCCATGTGAGTGTGGCTAGAGGGTTTCCTACAGTGACTGAGCATGTCAGAGTCTGTTGTGTGCCTGGTATTGCCAAAAAGTTGCTGTTTGCAGGGAAGCTTTCTATACGGGGTGGACCGTCCGGCGGAACTGAACCAAAGTATATTATACAATAACTGAAACCACATTTACATGTCAATAATACTGTTGTCAAAGATATAACTATGTGTCTGTTGTCAAAACATTTCTTCGTTACATTATAGATGATGTTGAAAAAATACATCTTTTGAAACAGTAGTTTCAAATAAAATACATGTTTTTGTTTTAATAACAAAGATTGTAACTTATGTAATTTATATTTATTAATTATAAATCATGAATAAATTATTACTCATAATCAATGTTCGAGACAAAACTGGAACAAAATATTGATAGAAAGTAATAAATACAGGCATATAAATTAATAAATTGATTATCCAATTAGTGTTGCAATAACTATTTAAGATTTGAGACTTGGAAGTATACAGTTTGAAAAAAGTGATAAACAGATTGACATCATTTAGTTATATAATCTCATTATACTAATCTTACACTGTAATTACACAATGAACAACAACAATAGAGTTTATCACCCCTCAAACCATCACTTTCTGGTCTTAATAAAGGTGTTCTTATGTGTGGGTGGTTGTTTAATCGATGAATGGTAGATTATCAAGTATATGAACACATCTGTCGGGTGTTTTCCACAATTTTTAAGAACTAATAAAGAAATACTTTACGGCATAATTGATGTAATTTTCTATATTTAATATAAGATCAATGTATATAATATACAACTTACAGATATTAACTTTTGGTGGGAAAGTTAATTAATTAAAGTGGCGTACAATGGTGTAAAAAGTAGGTAGCCAAATGTGTATGGCAAATTCCAAGTACTTGAATCTCTGTTATTCAAGTTTTGCCTAATACTTATAGATACATGTCTAACAAGTTTTAGTTTCTATAGAAATATAGATATAAAAACCGATAATTATACAGGATTGCACGGAATACAGTAATCCCATACAATTTAAGTGAAAACCACTACCAATTTGAATGTTCATTGCGTTCATATTGGCCTTTGTCTGTACGCTTGGAATCTTTCATAATGAAATTCAAAGTCATTAAGCGCAACATTATAAAGTTTTGTTTTTTACGAATGTCGGCAGACAATTGACCACTGGTGAAAACAAGAATGTGCATATAACCGTCACATTTCTATCCATGTGTAGGCCAAGAGCTATGATTATATCTTTCGTTTCTTAAGAAAAACTGCATTATTTTGTGTAATTCTATTTTAAGGAACATTCACCTGACATTTGATATGTGCAGAAATACACTTGGCGACTTTTCTAACGCAACACTTTTCAAAATTGAATATCTCAGTAATGAGTAAAGATTTTGATTTCAAATTTTACATGTGATCATTGGATTACATTCTGAACAAAATCATGATAAAATCATTCATCCATGACAATCGGACGCTTAAGAACCTAGCTTGCAATTTTCTAAAATGCTCGGTTGGGCTCCTGAATATTCATATAAGCCAAACATTTTTAAAAATACATTTTATGTTTTCCTGGTGTAAGAACCCACCTTAAATGATAAAATTGAAAAAATTTAGAATAATATCGCGTTTCACCATTTCCACGTGCAAAATCATGAAACCATACGTACCCCACGTGCTTAAGCGTCCGATCATCACGGATGAATGATTTTATCGTGAGTTTTTTTCAGAATGTAGTCAAATGATCACATGTAAACTTTGAAATGAAAATATTAATTCATAACTGAGATTTTAAGTTTGCAAAGTGTTGCGTTAGAAAAGACTCCAAGTGTACATGGTTATGCATTACTTTCTCATCACTTTTAATATGTATACCAAGTTTCATAATCTTAACTTTTATACTTTTCAAGATATTGTTTTCTACGTAAGGACCAAAGGACACATGGCTGAACAGAGAAAGTATTTGACAGTCAGACCAAATGCAACATATTGGGAATAATTATTCCAAGTTTCATGAGCATGTTTTATGTAGTTATTGAATAATCACACTATTATATTTTGTTCTATTTTGAGTAAACATGACCTGGCCTTTGACCTGTGATGAAAACCGAAAGGTCTTGCATAATTCCCACATAGCCCTTTATAAGTACACCGAGTTTTGTCCAAGAATAATCAGAACTTTCTGAGAAATTGCTGGATCAAGTTAAATGGTTTGTACTTTATTAAGTTAACAGACATAAGGGATCAACAGCAGAAATACAGTAAACCTTAAGCTGAATGTGTATGCCATTTTTTTTCTGTTATTACAATACTTCAATTTTTGCAGACAAACAAACAGACAGACCAATACAATGGGAAAGAGATTGAAAGATAGACATTCAGAAAACCTAAAGCTGAATGTGTATACTACATCAAATTATAATAGCTCATGTACTTTTTGAGTCATTACAGTTTAGTTTTGTTATATTTTTAATGACAGCGACACGACCTTGGAAATCTGGTAAAAATACTTTGTTGTGTATAATTCTGACATTGCCCTTAATAAATATACCAAGTTTGATACCAGTTACTTTGTTAGTTGTAAGAAATCACAGGAAAAAACATAACGGACAGACTGACAGACAGACACGACGGACAGAGGTGAAACTGTTTTCTGACTAAAAAGCTGCTTTGTTATATTATAACAATTGTAAGTGATTTTACAACTGATGTTGTTATATTGAAATTGCGCCGATTGTAAAGCGTTATCTTCTGTCATATTGGTTTGTTAACGCAATGATAGCCAGTTATATTGAATTAACCAGTGTCTATTCTAGACCGCGCGAATCGCGATATTTTTTAAAGATGGCGCACCTTTTCAGCATGTGTGCGAGAACATTCACGCGCTCGATAACCAGGAGAGTTGTTTAAGATAAAGGCGATATTGACTTTGCCGAAAATTTAGAGAGCCGATTTACGATTGTCTGTCAATAACATGTATCTATTTACCAAACTTAAGCCCGCTAAAAGGCGGATCGTCATTGTGTTGGAAAATCAATATTGACCAATGAGAGCGCATCCTTTGAATGAGCTACAGCACTCGTAGGCAGTCAATACCTGCATTACAATCATGCAGAAGTCGAGTGATGTAATTGCCATAAGTGCGTGGTTTTGTTGCAGTTTCTTCGCTTTGTTATAACTGCTATTCAAATCAAACCCTATGGTGCACACCAACCCCGATGAAATCATGACCAGCTACTTAGAAAACTGATGATGACAACCGGGTGTAATCCTCGTGGAAATTGTACATTTCATGTGTAATATTGTCTAATTCTCAAATGGGCGTAATTAAATTTGTAATCTGAAAAACACTTCAAAAGTTTAATGTTAACGCGACGTTTACAAATTCTAGCATAGAATATACAGTCCTCATGTATTTCGTGTTTATCCTTTGTCTCCATAAAAAGCGCGCGAAAGTCATGCTGCATGTACAACGTCACATCAGTCGAATGGAAAGTGTGCGTGTATCGAGTGTTGTATAAAAATTGTGTAGCGCTGAGCCCTGGATATTATTAAAGGCATGCAAATCAGTGAATGTTTATTTTTATTATTTAAAATGAGACAGAAATATTGTGTGAACACATTTCTTTTTTATTCAAGTCAGTGCAATACTATGAAAACTGCTGTTTTATTTATTGGCTGTTACCATAGTATTTCACTGACCTGATAATGTTTTAGGTAAAACAGTTAAACATTAAAACTAAAATGTATACCATTGGTATTTGATAATTGCCCCCCTGTTTCTGAAAAATCCCCCCTTTTTTTCAACGTGATGGGGGAATTACCCGCCTACTTTTGGATTTCTAGAATAGACACTGATTAACATAATGACTTGTTATAATTTTCGCCAACACAAGACATTAAATGTAAATACTTATATATGCTGTTGAACAAATACGGAATATAAAGTATTCTCCGCAGACTTGTTAGATCCTTTGATCACAAGGATAAAAACACTTATTTAATGATACTGCACTTACACTGAACATTAAGCATTATCTGTTGTGACTTCCTGCTTGCTCCTACACTGCTCGCAGTACAATACAACCCCACTCCATTGTCTGTCTTGGTTGGACTGAACTTATATGTACCAGTAGTTGTTACAGTACCGTCAGGATTGGAAAAGTTACTGTAACTGGTGGAAGGAATGAGGTCACTGATCAATCCTGAACTGTTCTTGTACCATACTACTGTAGCGATGGGTAGTGAACGTGGAACTGTACATTCAAAGATGGTTTGCTGAGACACGTTGACTGTTATGACACCAGTTGAAGGACTGAGGACTACGCTTGTGACTGAGACTGCAAACAAACATGTACTATGATTAATTATGCAATGATAAAACTAATAGGTATACTAGTATAAAAACAGCAAGCATCACATTGCAGATTTCAGCCGCCATGAATATTTCAATTGTAGTTTCTTTTGTATTTTATATGTCTGAAAGTAAAAAATAACAAGTGATGTGTTTGTGAAACACTATGTCCCCTTTTGAGCAATTTTGACCCATATATTTGACCTTTGACCTTGAAGGATGACCTTGACCTTTAACCACTCAAAATGTGCAGCTCCATGACAAACACATGCATGCCAAATATCAAGTTGCTATCTTCAATATTGCAAAACTTATGGCCAAATGTTAAAGTTTGTGCAAACAAACCAACAAAGCAACAAACCAACAGACAGGGCAAAAACAATATGTTTCCCAGTATAGACAGGGGGACATAAAAAGTTGACTGGAAATATCCAATACAATAATTTATCAACATTTACACATCTTGAGGTGTGTATCATAAATCATAACAATGTGAGTCTTCTTGTTCAGTTTATATAACCTTTACACAATAGGTATCGTATTTATATTGGCAGACTTCCCGAAACTCCATTGGATCTACGGACATGTCCGACATAAATATTCAAGGGCAGATAAAATTCTTAACTCGTCGGAACTCGTCGGCCCAAAATGTCCGATAAAATATATTCCATTTTCCCAAGAAATTCAAAGTATCTATAGAAAATTGGCGGAATATTGGGGAATATGGCGGAATATGCACTTTTCCGATTGTGAAATACGAGTGTACTGGG
Organism: Dreissena rostriformis; assembly: GCA_007657795.1. Taxonomy (NCBI): domain Eukaryota; kingdom Metazoa; phylum Mollusca; class Bivalvia; order Myida; family Dreissenidae; genus Dreissena; species Dreissena rostriformis. The sequence goes on from VMBQ01001700.1 coordinate 48,732, forward strand.
CGGTTAGTTAACCTGCTTTTAATTGGTCCAAAATCATCTTTACAAATCAGAGTTGTCAGTGTTCGGTGCAGAATTTTCTAGAAATCTCTTTGGTTCCCTGCATCTTGTCGATGAGTCAATAAGTGCATGCGTCAAGATGGGCTCATTTTATTTAACCTTCATTCGATCGACTTTTTACCAAAAACAAAACAACAGCTTGGAGTTATCAACGATATCAAGGAACATGCACAGAGTGTAACGTTTTTATTTTATAACCAGGTGATGTCGTTTTTATTTTCCTTCTTTTAAATTTAGTAAATTTATCAATAATGTGGACGATTATTAATGTATAAAGCCCGAAAATCCAAAACGGCACGCAGACAACGACTAATGCAAACACCCGTTTGCAAGTGGAAAAAATACGAGGATAAGTGGCCCCCTTGTAAATTTGTTGAGTCTTGGAAGACAGGCAGACCCTTATCATTACACACAGATATATTTAATGTCATAAGATTGATTTGCTCCAATATTTTTAAAACAGCATCACTGTTAAATGAAATCATGTTGCTGTTTAGAAAAGTAACCCAACAATAATCTTCACATTTAAAGACTAATGAATGTTTCCATAACCTATCTATTACAATCATATTTGCGGAAAGTTGAATATACAAGCAACATCTAACCTGGTACGCTGATAGTATTATTATTGCAGCATTCAACTATGGCACATCAGTATAAATTACAAAAACATATGCAAAAAGTCAAATTATACAAACAATATCTAACCTTGTACGCTGATAGAAACCTCATTGCTGTCTATTCTCCCTCCACCGTTTGGTAATGCTTGACACTTCCACATCTCTCCATGGTTACTAGAGGTCACATTCCTCAAAGTCAGGATCTGTCTGGATGAGCTGGGACAGCTGTAGCTGTACAGTGTGGCGTTGGGTCTCAACTCAGGATCAGGAGGCGCACAGGTTATACTGCCGACTGAGTTGTATATTGTCCCGACACCAATCTGTGGTGCAGCACTCCATGATCTTCTATACCAAATAAATCCTAATGTTCCTAATGTGCCTTCAGTATACTGACAGGTCATACTCAACTGAGAACCTTCTGTCCCTGATGGGACTGACAGCGTTGACATGTTTGGCTGTGCGGCTAAAATATAAAAGCAGATAGTATTGTGTGCACGACTGCATGTGCTCATTGTTTGCCATTGATATAAAAACTTAACGGAATGTTCGGCAATCCAGTGCACAATATTCACAGAACATTCAATTCTGTACCGTTGTGTTCTTTTATATGACTTTAAAAATTTTAAACAAATGTCAATATTTGACAAATGGACAAAGAGCGAAACTGAAAAGCAATTTACTCTTTATTAAATCAGCAAATGTGTAAGATCAATTTGTAGGTACAGTTGTGCAGACGGATATGGGTTTATATACAATATTATGTCAGTATCACAAAATTCACACAGAACATACTTCATGATGTCATTCAAAGAGAGGAAAAGCCAATGCTAAGTATTTCAATGCTAATTTAAATGAAGCAAAAATAATGAGATAAAGACTTTATTTACGTGTATAGAATATTTTATGTTAAATCTAGGGTAGGTTCAATATTTTATTTTAAGAAGACTGCTAAACAACTTAGCTCGCTCACCCGAGACCTGAAGGAACTGAACTGTTCGGCAGCATTTGTGATGTTTCCATTACCATTTTAGAACTCAGCTGAGATATTATAAGGACAAATATTTCACGATAGCCATATAAGGAAATCTGCCCCTCCCAAAAAGGGAAATGTTTTTCAAGAGGCAAGAACCATTTTCAAACTCGACCAAAATATCATTTAGAACAAATGTTTTGAGCTACATTGTAGCTTCATGAATATTGGACAAAAAACAAACATTTTGTTTGCATTCAGCCGAGAAACTACTAGAATACAATGTTCAGAGCAAGTTTGATGATTGTTGGCAAAATATATAACTTACATCGTGATCATAAGGTTTCGATATCGCCATATTAGGAAAACTGCCCCGCCCTGATTGCCTTGTTTCTGAACGAACCAGACCAATTGGGGAACACTGTCATGATATCATTAAAGCAAATATGCTGAGCAAGTGTCATGCCGGTTTGACTAAAATGGGACATTAAGAGTGCTCACTTGCTGTTTCTGTAATTTGAGCAAGTCAGCTATTTTTTACCCAACGTCTTTTGCCTGTTGCCCATGTTGATCAATAGATTCAACCGACTTCTGTTACGTCAAATTTAATCGAATTAAAATAACAATATTGTGGACCAGTGTATATACTTCTACTTATAGTTTCCTTATATTTACCATCCCAGTTGAGAGGTCAGTAAAGATCATAAACTTACTCAAATTTTACAGCGGAGAATATTGAAATGTTTTGCGTTATGCAATTTGATACACGAAATGAATAATATTAATACGTATCTTTGTGATTAAATTTGTCTTTTTTCGCCAATACATTCCTTATCAAGAGCACTCGTATACGCATGACATTTAATGATTAGCTGACAGTTTGTATAATTATAATAGTAATGTCTGATAAGATTGAATAAAACATAGAAAATGTACGTAAAACGTTGAAAGAAAAAGTAGTGAAACGGAATTATTCGAAATGAAGTAAATGAAGTTATCTTAATCAATTAAAACCTCCGAAAATACTACTGTCCTGAAAATATTGGCTTTCTAGTACAATAAACATTAGGCCTAAACACACAAGGTGTGTTTCACATTAAACGGCCTATCCTATTTTTTAAACGTCGACTCAAAAAATCAAAAATATGAATCCAAATGTTGTGTTCCTTATTAAGAGATTCATTGCAATGTTAACAACACAATATTTTTTGTGCAACAGACGCAAAATATGTTATTATTATTTTCAAATATATCAACAAGAGGTGGGATGGGGTGCTCACCTGAGACTCAAAGAAACTTAACTGACCTGATCTACATTCATTGTATTTGGGCTAGAAATGTGACATCTGAGTTTTTGATGAACATTGCTAATAATTGGCAGTTTAGAAAGTATTACATAAAAGTCTGGTACACATATTTGTTATCATTTCATACCAGGAACACTGCATCAACTTCTTGTCAGGAATTTGTAAGGACTATTTATTTTCAAACTCTCCCGAGATATTATTATCGTACGAAAACATGTTCAGAGCAAGTTTCGTGATGAATGGGTCAAATATGATTTATTTCATATTTGTAATCTCTCAAAATTTTCATATAAGAAAAAATACCCCATACCATAATAGCCATGGTTTAAAAGGGCTGGAAGCAGTTTGAAGCTCCACTTAGATATCAGTCAAACAAAATAATATCCATTATGATTGGTAACAAAAGTTCTAAAGTTATTAAGGTTTTTCAAGTTAACTTACTGACCTTATTTTTGATCCCACCTGACCAAGTATAGAACTCAGTTTATTACATAGACATAATTTAATGTGATTATCAAGTTTAAATAAGATTATCAAATGATGTGGTTTCAAGAGTGTTCACACGGCAAATTATGACGACCGACATGTCACACAAGCCACTCAAACGGCAATCAGGAAAGCTTGCAATGATGAGGCAAACATATATTTTTACAAATAAAACAAAATAAAGACTTGCAGACATTTTTTTTGTAATCTGGTGTGAACAGTTGCGTGAATTTCTATTTGGATAAAATAATAACTTTCTTAAACATAAATATTGAATCTAGGCACATAAGCATAAGAAATGCACCGATCATTAGCAATCATCAACAATACATCCCACCAATGGCAATTATCAGCAATGCAACCAATAATTGACAAGAATAAAAAAGTACATCCCACTATTGGCAATTATCAACAATGCAATCTATTATTGACAATGATCAGAAATACACCTCATTATTGACAATGATCAGAAATACACCCAATCATGGACAATGATAAAAAATACACCCCATTATTGACAATGATCTGAAAAACACCCAAAAATTGGCAATTACAANGAGTGGTTTGTTTGTTTATTGTTGATTTCCGGGGTGCGTACGGGATGCTTTTGATTGTTTGTTATGTTAATTGGCGCAATGATATTGATAATGTGTTATTAACATGTGTTGCTAAAGAATACTTAATTTTTACAATATAAAAATAGCTGCTTATTTATAGATTTCTCTAAAATTAGAAGTTCCGGGAGGTGATGAAGGCACCTTGACACCGGTCTTGAGTCATGGGTCCTCGTACGTCCCCTTGCCATTAAGAAAAAAAATAAAGAAAAGAAAAATGAGCAGTTAGGGCTGCGTATCCCGTTCGCGTTTTACCTAAAGCGTTCATTACTACCGATCATTGTATGGGGTGTACGTGAGGTCATGTACACTTCTCTTGATTGGTTGTGGTGGATGAATCTTGCAAATAATAGCAGCTTCTTTAAAGGGACTGTAAACCACGAATTACGAAAAAGAAAAGTTCTAAAATACCGTATTTTTTTACAATTATTAGTTTATATTGATTAAAATATCACGACTGGTATATTACATTACTTGAAATAAGTTCATATTTTCAGTATATTCGGTAATATAAGGAGATCGCGAAAATAGGTGACATAACGATATACACACTATAAATAACGCAGGTACATTGATCATTTTATATATTAAATATATACAATTCACAACGCATGCGCAATTTGCTCTCCTGGGTTTACCACGTGACGATAAATCATTTATTTTTGTATTTATTTATTTTTACTGGGTATATCCAGTAAAAATAAATACAAAAATAAATAAAAAATAAAAAAATAACTTTTCAAGCAATGTTATATACCAGTCGTGATATTTAAATCAATATAAACTAATAGTTGTAAACAAATACGGTATTTTAGAACTTTTCTTTTTTAGTCATTCGTGGTTTAGAGTCCCTTTAAAGAATCTGCTATTATTTGCAAGATTCATCCACCACAACCAATCAAGAGAAGTGTACATGACCTCACGTACACCCGTTAAGAAATTAATGTTTCACATTTGTAAATTTATACTATTTTATATTATACCAATAACATGCCTTATACCTATATGTTGTGTTGTTGTTCGATTTTGCTTTTTGAAACAATTTAGATTAGGGAATAATTGATTTACTCACAATAAAATAGTGAGTAAATAGTATATTGATGACACGTGTGCCCATAGTAATATATCGTAAGTGTATATATTTATATAAATTGAGGATTCGTGATTTATTCTATAAAAAAAAGCTTCTAATAACGCTATTTGTATATAATATTACACGCATCTCCTCTGATCTTTCGCTGCATTTAAAGAAGTTTCTGATTGCTTAATGTAGTTCTACATGGCGAATTTACTCATGTACTGTTTTTCTTATTTATCTTATGAACTGAGTTAAATGGAGCATTTAAAAAGCTGTTATTTTACATAAGTAGACATGCAAATGTGTTATCAAAGTAAAAGAATACATTAAACTATTATTTAAACTGGAGTTATCGCCTAGGAACGTTAAATGCATGATATTGAGAAATTTACCCGGTTGAGGGCTAACGGGTTTATTGATTTGACACGGAAGAGGAACAATGTTTCCCAAATTAACGGTCTTGCAAAGTCCGTGACCAGACTGAAAAAAATGACACAGGCGTTTGTGCAAATAACCCTTAAAATAAGTATACTTGCAAAACTATAACCTGTTTTATTTAAAGTCTTTATTAAATCTCACAGAGTTTTACGACCAACATATGTACACACAAACGTATCCCACTGAATACAAAAAAACTGAATTGGCTTATACCGTAAAACAATTGTCATGATCGACTAAATAAGCTGATATTGTAAAATAAAACAATTGATATGACCTACCAAATAAGCTGATACAGTAAAATAATTGGTGTGACAGCAAATAATGTTATCAACATTTGATAAAGTATACACGATACACTTAAACAATAGTTATGGAAGTAATTTTAAATGTAATGTATCCTTTGTTTATTGAGACCAGCATCCAGTGGATAATGTGTATCGGAGGTAGCGTGGTTTCTNTTACAGGTATGTATTTATATTGGCAGACTTCCCGAAACTCCATCGGAACTACGGACATGTCCAACATAAACATTCAAGAGCAGATCAAAATTCTTAACTCCTCGGCCCAAAATGTCAGATAAAATATATTCAGGTTTTCCCAAGAAATTTAAAGTATCTATAGAACATTGGCGGAATATGGGGGAATATGGCGGAATATGCACTTTCCCGATTGTGAAATACGAGTGTAGTCGCCGGTTAGTTAGCCCGCATTTGATCGGTCCAAAATTATCTTTACAAGTCAGAGTTGTCAGTGTTCGGTGCAGAATTTTCTAGAAATATATCTTTGGTTTCCTGCATCTTGTCAACGAGTCAATAAGTGCATGCGTCAAGCTGGGCTCATTTTATTTGACCTTCATTTGATCGACTTTTTACCGAAAACAAAACAACAGCTTGGAGTTATCAACGATATTAAGGAACACACACAGAGTGTAACGTTTTTTTTTATAACCAGGTGAGGTCGTTTTTATTTTCCTTCTTTTTAATTTAGTAAATTGATCAATAATGTGGAAAATTATTAATGTATAAAGGCTGAAAATACAAAACCTCACGCATACAACGACACATGCAAACACCCTTTAGCAAGTGGAAAAAATACGAGGATAAGTGGCGCCCTTGTAAATTTGTTGTGTCTTGGAAGACAGGCAGACCATGGTTGTCATTTTTTCAAGATACTGGTAAAATAACATGTACAGTCTGTCTGGAATATTATGGGGTGGGTGGGGGATCGAACCATGTTAACTTAACAAATGTATTTGTTACAGGTAGTTTTAATCTTAAAATGTCAACAGTGACTGTCCATGAAAGTGTACAGCTCATGTTAAAGCAGCAGCTGTGAATAAAGCTGTGAATCCTGTTGATGTAGTTGCATCTCAGTCTGGACGAGCTTTGCTTTCACTTAATCAAGCAGAAACGGCAACGTTGCAATATCTGTTTAAGAATGCCCATGTTATTGCTAAACAAGGCATGCCAAATAGGGAATATACTTGGCAATGTACACTTGGTAAGGCAAAAGGTCTCGACATTGGATACACAAGACGATGAACATGACAGTGAAGATGAAATTACGCGTTTAAATAGATACGATACCAATAGTAATTTTTGTATTGACTTTCAAAATAAGGAAGTGAATGTTAAAAAATTACTTTGTTACTCAAAACAATATGATAAAGAATAAAATGATAAACTTTTAAAAGCAATATTTGTGTATTTCTAATGTTTTACTCTTTTTTTTCTCAGTTTTTTTCTAATTTCACGTTTTTTCTGACAGATGTCTGACAGAAGTCTGTTTCGGGAAGTCTGTATTGGTGTGAACCCTTATCATTACACACAGATATATTTCATGTCATAATATTGATTTATTCCAATATTTTTAAAACAGTATCACTGTTAAATGAAATCATATTGCTGTTTAGAAAAGTAACCCAACAATAATCTTTACATTTAAAGACTTATGAAGTTTTCCATAATCTACCTATAACAATCATATATGCGGAAAGTTGAATATACAAGCAACATCTAACCTGGTACGCTGATAGTATTATTATTGCAGCATACAACTATGGCGAATCAGTTTACATTACAATAACATATGAGAAAGTCGAATTATACAAACAAAATCTAACCTTGTACACTGATAGAAACCTCATTGCTCTCTATTCTCACTCCACCGTTTGGTAATGCTGAACACTTCCACATCACTCCATGGTTACTGGAGGTCACATTCCTCAAAGTCAGGATCTGACTAGATGAGCTGGGACAGCTGTAGCTGTACAATGTTTCGTTGGGTCTCCACACAGGATCAGGAGGCACACAGGTTAAACTGTTGAATGAGTTGTATATTGTACCGACATTAATCTGTGGTGCAGCACTCGTTGATCTCCTTAACCACAGAAATCCTAATGTTCCTAATGTGCCTTCCGAATACTGACAGGTCATACTCAACTGAGAACCTTCTGTCCCTGGTGGGACTGACAGCGTTAACATGTTTGACTGTGCAGCTAAAATATAAAAGGAAATAGTATTGTGTGCACGACAACATGTGTTAAATTACACAGCAACAAGAGCCGAGAAGCGGGTTCATAAGATAATTGTTTGCCGTCGATATAAAAACTTAACGGAATGTTCAGAAATCCAGTGCACAATATTCACAGGACATTAAATGCTGTACCATTGTGTTCGTTTATATGACTGTATAGATTGAAAAAAAAATGTCAACATTTGACAAATGGACAATGAGAAAAACGGAAAAGCAATTAACTCTTTATTAAATCAGCAAAATTGTAAAATCAATTTGAAGGTACAGTTGTTCAGACGGATATATGGGTGTAGAGACAATATTATGTCGGTATCTCCAAATTCACGCAGAACTTACTTCCTGATGTCATTCAAAGAGAGGCAAATCCAATGCTAAGTATTTCAATGCTGATTGACATGAATCAAAAAGAAGAAGATAAAGAATGAATTTACTTCTATAGAATATTTTATGCTAAATCTAGGGTTAGTTTAATATTTTATTTTAAGAAGACTGCATAACACCCTAGCTAACTCAACTGAGACCTGAAGGAACTGAACTGTTCAGAGCAACATTTGTGATGTTTCCATAACCATTTTAGAACTCAGCTGAGATAGTATAAGAACAAATATTTCACGATATTTTGATGATGTTTTGGCAAAATATATAACTTACATAGTGATCACAAGGTTTCGATATCGCCATATAAGGAAAACTGCCCCTCCCTGATTGCCTTGTTTCTCAACGAACCGGAACAATTGTGGAAAACTTTTATGATATCATTAAAGCAAATGTGCTGAGCAAGTGGCATGACGGTTTGACTAAAATGGGACATTAAGAGTGCTTATTTGCTGTTTATGTAATTTTACCAAGTCAGGTATTTTTTACCCAACGTCTTTTGCCTGTTGCCCATGTTGATCAATAGATTCATCAGACTTCTGTTATGTCATATTTAATCGATTAAGAATAACAATATTATGGACCAGTCTATATACATCTACTTATAGTTTCCTTATATTTACCATCCCAGTTGAAGGGTCAGTAAAGATCATTTACTTACTCAAATTTTACAGCGCATAATATTGAAAGGTTGTGCGTTATGCAATTTAATACAATCAATAAATAATATTAATGCGTATCATTTGCGATTAAATGTGTCTATTTTAGCCAATAAATTCCTTATCAAGAGCATTCGTATAAGCATGAAATTAATTGATAAGGTGACAGTTTGTATAATTATAATAGTAATGTCTTACAAGATTAAATGAAACATAGAAAATGTACGTAAGGCATTGAAAGAAAAAGTACTGAAACGAAGTTATTTGAAATGAAGTAAAAAGTCATTAAAACCTCCGAAAAATACTACTGTCCTGAAAATATTGGCTTTCTAGTACAATAGACATTAGGCCTAAACACACAAGGTTTGTTTCCCATTAAACGGCCGATCCTATATTTTAAACGTCGACTTAAAAAAAAATATGAATTCAAATGTTTTGTTCCTTATTAAGAGATTCGTTGCAATTTTTACAACACAATATTTTTTGTGCAATAGACGCAAAATACGGTATTATTATTTTCAAATTGCATATATCAACAAGAGGTGGGGTGGGGTGCTCACCTGAGACTCGAAGAAACTTAACTGACCTGATCTGCTTTCATTGTATTTGAGCTAGAAATGTGACATCTGAGTTTTTGATGAACAATTTCTACTAATTGGCAGTTTAGAAAGTATTACATAACAGTCTGGTACACATATGTGTTATCATTTCATACCAGGATAACTGCATCAACTTCTTGCAGTCATGAATTTAAAAGGACTATTTTCAAACTCTCCCGAGATATTATTATCATAAGAAAACATGTTCAGAGCAAGTTTCGTGATGAATGGGTAAAATATGATTTATTTCATATTTGCAATCTTTCAAAATTTCATATAAGAAAAAATACCCCAGACCATAACAGCCATAGTTTAAAAGGGCTGGAAACAATTTCAAGCTCCACTTAGATATCATTCAAACAAAATAATCTCCATGATGATTGGTAACAAAAGTGCTAAAGTTATCAAGGTTTTTCAAGTTAACTTACTGACCTAGTTTTTGATCCCACCTGACCAAGTATAGAACTCAGTTTATTACATAGCCATAATTTAATGTGATTATCAAGTTTGAATAAGATTATCAAATGATGTGGCTTCAAGAGTGCTCACACGGCAAATTATGACGACCGACATGTCACACTAGCCACTCAAACGGCAATCAGGAAAGCTTGCAATGATGAGGTAAACATATATTTTTACAAATAAAACAAAATAAAGACTTGCAGACATTTTTTTGTAATCTGGTGTGAACAGTTGCGTGAATTTCTATTTGGATAACATAATAACTTTCTTAAACATAAATATTGAATCTAGGCACATAAGCATAAGAAATGCACCCATCATTAGCAATCATCAACAATACATCCCACCAATGGCAATTATCAGCAATGCAACCAATAATTGACAAGAATAAAAAAGTACATCCCACTATTGGCAATTATCAACAATGCAATCTATTATTGACAATGATCAGAAATACACCTCATTATTGACAATGATCAGAAATACACCCAATCATGGACAATGATAAAAAATACACCCCATTATTGACAATGATCAGAAAAACACCCAAAAATTGGCAATTATCAAAAATGCAACCCATCATTGACACTCATTAACAATACACCACGTCATGGGATATCATCAACTATACACCCTATCATGGGAAATCTTCAACAATACACCCCATCATGGGAAATCATCAACAATACACCCATTTATGGGTATCATCAACAATACATCTCATCATGGACCCTCATCAACAATACACCTAATCATAGGATATCATCAACAATACACCCCATCATGGACAATCATCAACAGAACACCCCATCATGGACAATCATCAAGAATACACCTGTCATTGACAATCATCAACAATACACCCCATCATTGACAATAATAAAAAATACATCCATCATTGACAATCATCAACGATACACCCCATCATGGAATATCATCAACAATACACCCCATCCTTGGCAATTATCAACAATCACCCATCATGGACAATCATCAAAAATATAACTCATCATGGGTATCATCAACAATACACCACATCATGAACAATCATCAACAATACATCCCATCATGGACAATAATCAACAATACACCACAACATGGAATATTATAAACAATACACCACATCATTGACAATCATCAACAATACACCCTATCATGGGTATAATCATCAATACACCCCATCATGGACAATCATCAGCAATAAACCCCATCATGGACAATCATCAACGATATACCCAATCATGGACAATCATCAACAATAAACCCCATTATTGACAATCATAAACAATACACCCCATCAATGACAATCATCAACAATACACCCTATCATAGACAATCATCAACTATAAACCACATCATTGACAATCATCAACAATACACCCCATCATTGATAGTCATCAACAATACACACCATCATGGGCAATCATTACCAATAAACCCCATCATTGACAATCATCAACAATACATCCCATCAAGGAAAATTATCAACTTCAAACCACATCATGGAATATTATCAGTCATACACCACATAATGGACACTCATTAACAGTACACCCCAACATGGGATATCATCAACAATACACACCATCATTGACAATCATCAACAATACGCCCCATCATTGACAATCATTAAAAATTAACCCCATACTGGACAATCATCAACAATACAACAAAACATGGGATATCATCAACAATACACCCCATCATTGGCAATCATCAATAACACATCCAATCATGGACAATCATCAACAATACATCCCATCATGGACAATAATCAACAATACACCCATCATTGACAATCATCAACGATACACCCTATCATGGAAAATCATCAATAAAACCCCCATTATGGAATATCATCAACAATACAACCCATCATTGGACAATCATCAACAATTAACCCCACCATTGACAATCATAAACAATGCATCCCATTATGGACAATCATCAACAATACACCATATCATGGAATATCATCAACAATACACCACATCATTGACAATCATCAACAACACACCCATCATTGACAACCATCAAAACTACACCCCATAATGTATAATCAACAACAATACACCCCTACATGGGATATCACTAACAATACAACCTATCATTGGTAATAATCAACAATACATCTGCTCAAGAACAATCATCAACAATACACCACATCATGGACAATCATCAACAACACACCATATCATGGGATGTCATCAACAATACATTCCATCAAAAACAATCATAAACAATGCACCCTATCATAGACAATCATCAACAATAAAACCCATCTGTAACAATCATCAACAATACACCCTATCATTGATAGTCATAAACAATACACACTATCATGGACACTCATCAACAATAAACCCAATCATTGACAATCATCAACAATACAACCCATCATGGAAAATCATCAACTATACACCACATCATGGAATATTATCAGCCATACACCACATAATGGACAATCATCAACAATACACCCCAACTTGGGATATCATCAACAATACACCCCATCAATGACAATCATCAACAATACGCCCCATCATTGTCAATTATCTAAAATACACCCCATAATGGACAATCATCAACAATACAACCCAACATGAGAAATCATGAACAATACACCACATCATGGACAATGATCAACAATACACCCATCATTGACAATCATCAACGACACACCCCATTATGGACAATCACCAACAACACACCACATCATGGACAATCATCAATAATACCCCAATTATGGAATATCATTAACAATACAACCCATCATTGGACAATCATCAACAATAAACCCCATCATTGACAATCATAAACAATGCATCCCATCATGGACAATCATCAACAATACACCACATCATGGAATATCATCAACAATACACCACATCATTGACAATCATGACAACTACACCCCAAAATGGATGATCATCAACAATACACCCCTACATGGAATATCATTAACAATACAGCCCATCATTGGCAATCATCAACAATACATCCGCTCAAGGACAATCATTAATAATACACAAGATCATGGACAATCATCAACAAAAGACCACATCATGGGATATCATCAACAATACATCCCATCATGAACAATCATCAACAATTCAACACATCATGGAATACCATCAACAACAACAACATCATGGAAAATCATCAACAATACAGCACATCATCAACAATCATCAACAACACACCGCATCATTGACAAGCATAAGCAATATACCCCATCATTGACAACCATCAACAATACACCTAATTATTGACAATCATCAACAATACACAACATTTTGGAATATCATCAGCAGTTTACCAAATCATGGACAATCATCAACAATACAACCCATCAAAAACCATCATCAACAATACACCTCATCATTGACACCCATCAACAATACGCCCCATCATTGACAATTGTCAACAATACACCCCGTCATTGACAATCATCAACAATACATCACATCATGGAATATCATCAACAATACACTGCATCGTGGAAAATCAACAACAATACACCACATCATGGGATATAATCAACAATACACCCCGTAATTGACAATCATCAACAATACACCCCATCATTGACAATTATCAACAGTACGACCAATCATGGATATCATACACAATACACCCCATCATTGATAGTCATCAACAATACACCCATCATGGGGTATAATTAACATTACATCTTCTTACGGAATATCATCAAAAATATATCCCGTCATGGACAATCATCAACAATACACCACATCATGGACGATCATCAACAATACACCCAATCATTGAAAATCATCAACAATACACCCATTAATGGAATATCATCAACAATACACCCCATCATGGGATATCATCAACTATACACCACATCAAGTGATATCATCAACAATACATCTCATCATTGAATATCATCAACAATACACCCCATCACGGGCAATCATAATCAATACATCCCATCACGGGATATCATCAACAATACGCATCATCATGGGATATTATCAATTTTACAGCCAATCATGGGATATCATCAACAATACACCCCACCATTGACAATCATCAACAATACATCATTCATTAGCAATCGTTATCAAAACAACCCACCATTGGCAATCATCAAGCAAACAACGTATCATAGACAATCATCAACAATACAATCCATCATTGACAATCACAACAATACAGAACATCTGTGTCAACCATCAACAATACAACCCATAATTGACAATCATCAACAATACATCCCATCATTGGAAATTTCAATAAAACAATCCATCATTGACAATCTCAACACTACAGCCCATTGTTTACAATTATCGACAATACAACCCATAATTAGCAATCTCAACAATACAATAAATTATTGACAATCTCAACAATACAAACCACCATTGAAAATCGTCAACAATACGCCAATCGTGAAAATCATCGACATTACACCCAACCATTGGCAATCATCAACAATACACCTCATCATTGAAAAACATCAACAGTACACCCCATCATGGACAATCATAAACAATACACACCATCATGGGAAATCATCAACAATATACCCCATCAATGTAAATCATTAACAATACACACCATCATGGGCAATCATCAACAATACACTCAGTCATGAACAATTATCAACGATACATCCCATCATGGGCAATCATCAACAATACACCCCATCACGGGCAATCATCTACAATACACCACATCATGGGTAATCATCAACAAAACACCCCAACATGGGCAACCATCAACAATACAACCCATCATTGGCGATCATCAACAATACGCCCTATCACGGAAAATCATCAACAATACACCCCATCGTGGGATATCATCAACAATACACCCCGTAATTGGCCATCATCAACAATACACCACATCATGTGATATCATCAACAATACACCCCATCACGGGCAATCATCAACAATACACCCCATCATGGGATATATTCAACAATACACCCCGTAATTGGCAATACACCAGAACATTAACAAGCATCAACAATACACCAGATCATTTGCAAGCATCGACAATACACCAGATCATTGGCAAGCATCAACAATACACCAGATCATGGACAAGCATCAACAATACACCAGATCATTGACAAGCATCAACAATACACCAGATCATTTGTAAGCATCAACAATACACCAGATCATTGACAAGCATCAACAATACACCAAATCATTGACAAGCATCAACAATACACCATATCATTTGCAAGCATCAACAATACACCAGAGCATTGGCAAGCATAACAAATACACCAATAAATGGCAAGCATCAACAAAACGACCCATCAAAGGAAATTATTAACAATAAACCAGATCATTGGAAGACATTAATAATACAATCCATCATCGGCAAGCATCACCAATACATCAGATCATTTGCAGGCATCAACAATACTATCCCATTATAGGCATGCATTAACAATAAACCATACCATTGGAAGACATCAACAATACAATCCATCATCGGCAAGCATCAACAATACACCAGAGCATTGGCAAGGATCAACAATACACCCCATCGTTGGCAAGTATGAACAATACCACCCATCGTTGGCAAGCATTAACAAAACATCCCATCGTTGGCAAGCATCAACAACACCAGCCATCGTTGGTAAGAATTAACAATACAACCCATCGTTGGCAAGCATCAACAATACAACCCATCGTTTGCAAGAATTAACAATACAACCCATCGTTGGCAAGCATCAAAAATACAACCCATCGTTGGCAAGCATCAAAAATACAACCCATCGTTGGTAAGAATTAACAATACAACCCATCGTTGGCAAGCATCAACAATACAACCCATCGTTGGTAAGAATTAACAATACAACCCATCGTTGGCAAGCATCAACAATACAATCCATCGTTGGTAAGAATTAACAATACAACCCATCGTTGGCAAGCATCAACAATACAACACATCGTTTGTAAGAATTAACAATTCCACCCATCGCTTGCAAGCATCAACAATACAACCCATCTTTGCAAGCATCAACAATACAACCCGTCATAGGTTCATAGAACTGTTAAGAACACAGATCCCTAGTTAACAGACAAGTACATTTCCATAAAATGTATTATGAGACAGCATCTTTGTTTCGAACTAGGAAAATAAGCATACTTATGAAGATACGCGACAATTGTATAATCATGTTAAATTACTTTCCAAAATGTAATAATGATGTAACTCAAGTTTAGAAAATTACTATACAGTTAATTGACATGTGTTAATTGATTATTTAAAATAAATAAAACTCGTTCAAAGAATTTAAAATCATTCCGTTTGTGTATTAAATAGCAAGGTTTTTTTTTCCCATTAAGACTTTAGCAATTAGTACAGTTTTGTTTTGACAGCAGACGATTGTGTGACAAAGCAGTTTACGACAGTATTCTTGCCAACTGATAACAAAACATTTCTCTTTTTATAGCCCAATTCTTTACATGTCTGTGAAAATATATTTATGTTCATATATGGTGTCATTATGCAGGTAAAGCAAAAGATTGAAATGCTAACTAAAATGGAATTCAAATAAAACAAGGGATTGTATTCTAACTAAAAAAATAATTAAAGAGCATGAAAATCTTGTATCTTTCTGTGTGTTATATTGTAGATTTGACTAAAAATGTGACATTTAGAGTGTAAACAAGGTCTTACTTAGGCAATATAAGGAAAACTGCTCAGCCCACTTCCTAGCTACTTGTGTCTAACCTTGTTTCTAACCTTAGGTCTGCTAGGCTATTTCAATAGCTTTTACAGCTAGTTGATCCCTTTAAACTTCTTCAATTTTAATATCTCAATTTCGGCCTGAATTTTGAATAGTTATTAATGTCACCGGTGAATCGGACTTACTTGTTCTAATACAGTGATGTCAAAACGCGTATCCAATATGTATTTGTACAGTTATGTTTTGAACGAAATTTCGGTATCACATGTAAATCTTGGGGTAGATTGTTCGATGTCCAAAAGAGTGAATAGATTTATGCGGTTTCGGTTTTGCAAGTTTTAAACAATGGCCTCTTGTCAACCTATTTTCGGAATAATTAAAAAAGCGCATCGTAATCTTTGGTAAGATGGTGAGTAGTGCCATATTCATCCAATGTGTTATAGATATACTGACATTTCTTGTTTCCGTATGACACAATTTTACACTTGCTAATGTTGAAATTTAAACAACCAGTCCTTATAACATTGGCAAAGTTGATCAATATCTGATTAACGTTGGTGTTGTTCATTGACCGAACAAAACCCTGATATATTTTGCAATCATCTGTTAACAGTTTGCACAAACAGCAAACCGTATTAGGCAAATACTTAATAAAGATAATGAAACGTACTGACACAAGAAGAGAAGCCTGCTGAATCACAGAACTATTCCAATTGGATTTCTTTCCATCAATGACTACTTGTTGCTTCCAGTTATATAAAGGTCAAAGTCCTGAGTATATGGGTCAATATTTTAAGCCTTTAGAAACATTCCATTTTTACAATACAAGATCCAGAGGAAAGGGATCTTACCTGCCCCCACCAGCTAAGGGATTTGGATCTAAGACATTTTCATATGTGGGATCTAACCTATGGAATTCTCTTCCTACTGATATAAGGAATCTGTCCAGCCTTGCTCAGTTTAAAAAAGCACCTAAAGATCAATATTTTAATTTGTAAAGTAATTACCATTTTAAGTTAAATTTTAACAAGATGTTTTGCAATACTGTGATAAGATTATATAGGTAAATATTGTGCCAAGTTGCCTTGTGTTATTGTCAGTATTAATTAGCANGGTATTCAAATTCTGAACGATGTCAAGTTTAATTATTTTCTCAAGCATTTTGCAAACAACAGAAGATAAAGATATTTGACGATGATTTCCTGGTTCCCATTTGATAGCTTTCTTAGAGATGCAAGTTATATTGGCTAATTTCCGCATGCGAGGCAATGTAATGGTAGAAATCTATTACTGAAATATCTCACTGAACGGTATATAAAGTTCATTTGCACATGGCCTCAGGTAGAAAGGTTGGCAGTCATCAGGACCACATGATTTCAAAGTTGTTAAGGCTGTCAGAATCCTGTTAAATTATAAAATATCCCAAATATTTGTGTTTCAGACTACACAAAACTCACAGAAAGATTTTTGGTTGGTTTTTAATTTTTCAGCTACTCCTTTCTGGTACTTTTTCGTCGAATAGCAAATGGCTTGCGTTGCACTATTTCTAAGCTTACAATATATCTGATAGTACCCATAGCCTCGACTGTATACAAACCACTTCCAGGCCTTATACGTTTTATTCATCTTTTAAACACAATACAAATCCATCCATCTGGCTTTTGAATATTCTTCCTTAAACAATACTTAGAAATGAAGTTTTCCACACAATATGTGTATGCTGTTGAACATACGTCCATGAATTCTAGACATCCATCTCGACCATTTCACTCCAAGTATCACCGCTCAAATAGCTTTTTATTGCAGTATAGTCATCTTTAAAGAAGTTTGCCATGCGTATTTGTTCAATGTTCTTTTTCTCGATGAAAGGGATCTAAAAACATACTGAAAAAAATCACTGGCACCAAGTTTGCTATTAAGTGATACATGTTCAATCTCTTGCATTCCTGTTTTTCAAAGAACCAGAACAATTGAAATAAGCGGAGATACTAATCTGACTAAGTTTAATAATGATTGGACTACAAATGTGACTTATAGAGTGTAAACAAGATTTTTTTAATTTGACCTTATGACCTTGTTTTTGACCTCACTAGACCCAGTTTCAATCTCGGCATAGATATAATTGCGACGAATATGCTGACCAATGAAGATTGGACAATACATGTGGCCATTAGAGTGTTTACAAGGCACATGTTTACGACGCATGACGGACGACGCACCACGGACAATCACAAAAGGTTACCATGAGCATGGTGTGCTCGGGTGAGCTAAACACAGTTCAATCAAGCATAACCACACATGTGCACTGAGCATATCATTGGAGAACCTCATTTAAATAATACATGTTTTTGTTGATATACAAATAGAAGGGCTGTGAAAAATAACATTGTAATGTTCAAATATTTAACAATTGTACCATAACTGACAAAGAAAAAGGGGAGATGTGTATGCATTTTTTTTATACCACATTTATATAGCGCCCTTTTCATACTTGAGATGTACGTTCAAAGGCGCTTTACATTGTTTTCCTTCCCTGATCACTGGGTCATAAGTCGTCCGTTAACTTGGCGCAGTAAGCAGCCACGGCACGGCTTATTTCCCTCACTGGTACCCATGTATACACCTGGGTGTAGAGGAGCAGATGTGGGATAAATTTCTTGCTCAAGGAAATTCCAGTGGTAAGGGCGGGTTTCGTATATGATGATCAGCCTCCGGCTTTACTTCGAATAAGGCACATCATCCAACACTTAAGCTTGGATGATGGGACAATATTTTACACAAATACTTTTGTTTTTACATGAACACATAGCAACTGTATAGGCGCCAAAAACACAAACGCCAAAAAATATACATTTATACATTCATACACAAAATACTGCATCCAAGAATTACGACTTAAAAAAGATACTCTTTTATAGAATTTTCAGGAGTTTTTATCAGATTTACAATCTGCCTTCGTAAAGATAGTTCTCAAATCACAATACTTATTACAGGCAGCCGAGGTAGAAGCTCCTCTGTAAGAATGTGCTGAAAAAACTGTAACATCTATTCTTCATACTTCTATAACTTCAAAAATTCTTTTGACCACCTAGCTATAGTACTTGAACTAACACAATTAAAAGTTATATGGGAAATAAAGACATCGTCTAAAAGCTGTTAACTCTGATTCACTGTACTTTAATGTAACAAAGTAAACATAACACACGGATTTGTATCCTTAAAGTGTTCAACCTTCAAGGAAAAAGGAGTGTCCTTCTTAAGTAGACTGATTTTCTTTAATCATGTTCTCAATTCATAGCAACCAAGATGCGTGCCCTAGGTGCAGTTGCTAAAGGAACCAGTTATACAATCTGTAATGTCAATTAAGAGTAAGCTTTGAAAGAGGCATTAACAATCTCAGCCACAACTTAAACATTCAAGGTAATCAAGTTCTTCCCAGAAATTTCCACCAAACTGCTTATATCCGTACGCTCTAGCACGTGTCTTAAAACAACCTGAAACAATTCTTATAAGAAACTTTTGTCTATAGCTATCCTTTCCTACATAGACCAAAGACTCACGGTTCTTAATTTCTTCAGAAATATCATCTCCAAACAGTTTTATGCAAGTTAAACTACAACATATGGAATATAAGCTTTAACATTAGACTCCTTCCTTGACGGACATTTTGAACTTGAAGAAGTTTCTGTCACCTTCCGGTGCATTATTTCCTTCGTTATAAAAACCACTTAACTGCAAAGATACAATGTCCTACATGAAATACAATACCACCCACCATTGCAGTTTGTGTTGAAAAGCAGGCCCTCCATAGGAAGAAAGAGACCGTCGCTTCTCACAGCGTATACACGCAATAATCGTCCAAAAGAATATGGGGTTGCTCCGAATGAAATACCCAGTTCATTTAACAGCTATCGCTATCCTAATTTCCCTAATGGAATGCTATATATACAAGTGAAGAACAGTGGCATACGGGAAAATAACATGTGTATACTGGATAATGATTTGTGCATAGGTAACACAATGAAAAAGTATATGAATGAAAATTATATACTCTGTTTTGAGCATTAAATAACTAATAAATTATGATGTTATTCCCCTAAACATGTCTTCTAATAATGCATGTAGTAGCCTTAAGTCAAGTATACTAATGAAACATGAACAAAAGTGTACACAATTAACAAATGAACAAAACAATTTATTAACAATTAAACAATCTTTACACCACCCTACACCAATAGTAACATTATATTGTTGCTTTTGAAAAACCTTTTTGGGATTGAATATAAGTTCAAGTTTGTTAATTGTCAAACCATTTAATGTATGCAGCACAAACCACATTTGTGATACACATCACACAGGTCAACTTGTGCTGGAGAAATCCAATCCATTAGTTGCGAGGTCTCATGCTTCCGGTCATCAAATCTTGATAGCGTTCGTCAGAGTTCCGGGAATTACAAAGTGTAAACATGACTCTTAAAAGGGTTATTTAAACACGGACAAGCCAACTATGTTCATGAATGGAGAAAACATTGCAAAATAAAAAAAAATCATTTTGTATATTTTATACACGAAATGTTCAGTAGTAATAAATACAAAAAATAAAAAAGAGCATTTTGTATCTGTTTAAGCTATGTTACCAGACCGCATCTAGCGTTGAATTTTTGGCTATTTCTATGAGGAACACTGATTTTTTTTATGGGTTAAATTTATTTTACGAAATAGTTTACGAAATAATCATTGATTTTGAGTGTTAATGTGACTTTAATATATCAGGGAATATCCCTATGAAATACTTAATGTTGACCACAAAACATGGCCGACAGCGTACGTGACAGTTTGAGTCGATTTAAGAACACACAAGTTACCACCGCTAAAGAAGAAGAATGATGGCAATATTATAGACGAATGTGACTGAATTTACCGATAAAAGTAAAAACAATGAACTGCAGTGTTAATAAAGAGAACGATTTATCGAATCACGGTGTGATTGAAATCCAATTCCTTGAAAAATCTGCCCACTGTCAAAAATATCGCTTACGAAATTCAATATTGTTGTTTGACAAAAAAAAATAGTTAAGTTGATTTTTGTTTGTGCGATGCTAGAATGCTAACTGTATCCATGTAAACCGGGAATCATATGGCAAAACTCATCACGTAAAACAAGAGATGCCTTGTTTTGAAATCGACAAAAAGCTCGGACCAGGCAAGTATAGTATAACCCGGTATTCTCGCGGGTCGGCTTTTCTCGCGGTTATGCCCCCTGGCTGTTGTTGACAAACAAACATTTGCAAACTCCTTGTTAAATCTGCAAGAAAACCTCTCTCGCTGCTAATATCAATCCGTTCTTGGTTAGTGTATGTCCAAAAATGATGAATCCGAAATCTACTAAAAAATCCATCTTAAAATGAAATTTCCCATTCAACTTTTTCAACTTTTCAATTTGTTAGCCTGCAGATGCTTGGGTTAATTATTTTTGTATTGTTAAACTTCTTTATTGCACACTACTTTTTTTTAATATTGTTCTGGTAAGACTTTTTTTAAGAAAACAATGGAACATTGTTTGAAAATTACCGTGATATTAATTTTGTGTGTGTCGTAAAATCAAATTATTAAAAATGATATCCACTAAATTGAAAGTATAATAATAGCTTTTGATAGTATGTTAGATCTTTTTTTATTCATGTTTGAGTTAATTTTAGTACTATCTATCCTATTTACCGCGGAAATACCCGATGTGATTATAGATCAGAATGGCGGACAGTAATGTTGTGTTTGTTGTGACTACAGTTAAAATGTATGTGTTTTCGTTATAAAAAAAAGTAATGCTGAAATGCAGTTATGTCAAATGTGATAGTCTATTCAATCATTAATCTGATATATAAACCTGGTGTTTTGATGCGATTGATTTTTGTTTAGTACGGCGAGAATACCAGATTTCCGGCTACTTGGAGGATGCAATACTTTTTTGTAATTATAACATAATTTAAAAATTATTAATTGGAGTGAAGTAGATCTTGATGAAAAATTGCACTTTGTCAGTGGTTTTTACTATAAAAACAGGTAAATAGTTGCTGACACAGAAAAGATACCATGAAAGGAAAAGGTCGTGTGTAAGAACTGCTGGATATTTAATATTGTTCTCTCTTTTTTAAGTTTTAATTTATTTGCTCTTTATTAATGACTATACGACGATCATTCTCATAATTTTCGATTTTCATTGAAAGGTAGGTCATGTTTACTCCAGGCTGATGCTATGATTATTTAAATTACATGACACATTATAGTGTAAGTGTGTTTATGGTTTATTAGTAGGTGTATCAAATGTGTTATAAGACGCTAATTGGTTAACAAAAAGTATTCCATTAAAAAACTATTAACAGAACTAGCACATGTGCATAGTAACAAACTATAGCAAGCAATCAGAAGAACCGATATTATTAGAAACATTGTTAATGATAAAGATTACTACAGAGAGCTAAGTCTAACCAGTTTTTTGTCAATTTAAACATTCAGGAATTAAATGCAATATTAGTTGTTATGTCCAAGAATAAACATTAAACTGTTGATTGACGTATGAACATGTGCGTTTAAAAGTCTGTTCACTTCAAAAAATGTATATGTATTCATTAATAGGGCCGATACGACGGATATACATGTTAATATTAGATTTGTAAATGCGTGGAAATCAATGACAACATGTTTTGTATTTTTTGACCAAGTGATGTTTTCCTCAAATATACAAAAAAGTGTCTTATTCCAAAAAATATTCTGAAAATTATGTTCCAAGATGCACTTCTTTTTTGATCTCATAAATAATGTATTGTGGTTATCCAAATTAAAATTAATACATACGCATTATCTTTTCAGTATTGATCGACATCATAAAATTATTGATTAATAATTGGTATTTTGCATAATATTCTTTGACTTAACTCATTGAAGTACGTATGCACCTACCTCAATATAACTAGTAATCAAACAACAACTTCAATGGAAAATGGTGTTATCCTTTCAGTGACATCGCTGTAAGGGATGAAAATGAGACCCGACAGCTTATGGGAGATGTTGACGCTTATTCCAAACCTTGCTGATTTTTAAAAAAAACGACAATGCAAATCATGAACTGTATTTATAGGACAATAATTCTCATGGTATATATACTATAAGTGATTTTTTTAACATCTGCGACCTGAGTCAAGTACGCACTAATAGTGCATTGGATGCAAAGTTTTTGTTATTATGCGGTCAAAGGACGCATACATTTCGAAAGTAGAATGTCCTGTTCTGCCGTTTCAAAGCGTTTTGTGTACAATAATGTTATAATGGGATCATATTTACCATCATACAGATCTGTCTATTTATGTAATGACCACTATAATCGATGGATCGTTTAATAAATAAACAATCGCTTTAGTTGTCACGTTTCTGAAATAAATGGCGTGATGGTAAATTGTCTTTTTTGGGAAATTATATTCAAAGTTTGTAAATTGGTCCGAACTTTATTTGACATAAATAGTGCCCAACATTAATGATGAATGGATTCTACTAAAAATCTGCACGAAAAACTATGTGATTACAAATATAAATATAATCAGAAGTTGTTGTTTAAACCTTCATTTCATGGCATAATAAAAAAACGCACATAACAGATACTGCGATTTAAATGCAGGCGCAAACAGATGCAATAGTATGTTCAAAATGCACTTTGCACTGATTTGAAAGTAAAGCTAGATATGTTTCTAAACATGTTTAGAAAAAAAACACCAAACCTTAAAGTACTTTTTTGCTAATAGATAGTTATAAATATACGGAAAAATGACTTGCAATTTCTTCCGTAACAAGTCTTACGAACTGAAATCTTATATCATCATTTGAATGGCTTAAACTTGTTGGACTCGTTCTTTTGCTGGAAAGACTCATATAATTTTAGTGCAGCAAATCCCAGGACTCATGTCTGTGAAATTGTAAATACTATAGACGTCACATTTATTGTCCAACTATAGAGGAGGTTTTTATTAAAAGAGAAAGTACTATAATAATTATATGTCAGTTAATACACATTAGGTTTCTTAATAAAAGTTTTTGATTTTCAAGAGTTGCTTTCCTTCGTCATCAAATATCATAGTCGTAAGCGTTAAAAGTATTGATGCTGAAGCACACTTATTGATTGCTCAATTTCTTAGCATGTTAATCACTATGTAAGCAATGGTGATAAGCTTTGGAATAAAATCAGTATATTCATGAATGAGAAGCCTAATATAGTTTGGGCATTTATTGTTGTTTTTTTTTTTGGCAAATGAATGGCCGTTAAGTGTAAATAAATGACATAATTGCATAAATATTACATCTTTATGTCCTGGTGGATCTGATTGATTCGTGCTCTGCTTTGTTTGTTTAGAGCATATATGTACAATTGTAATGATGTTAATGTATTATATTTGTATAGTATATGTATTATATTATTTAAGAAGTACATTACAATTATCATGTGCTTTCCATTAAAATTTGCCACTTACTAGTTATTTATTGATAGCCAGTATTTATGTTTACTGACATTCCTAGCGTATGGGTTACGGAAAATGGAAAAGGTGTATGAGCTATATAGAATTAAAATTGGTTTATTTAACAAAATAAACATATGAATAAAGTGAGGTCTGATTGCGTTACTGTTTATAAGTTCATCATGAGTAACTAACTCTTGTACATTATTTCCAATGTTCACATTACAGATTTGCATTAATTTCCCTGCACGTTTTTCATTTATCTCAAAACGTACTAATTCATTATATCCGGGACATTTTATTGGCAGTGGTAGAAGATGTAAACGTTAAGAATGAAATGGTATACAACAAGTACGGTCATACAAATGCGCATGTTTAACTATCGTTTAAAATAATATTATGTTGACATAATATTTTTCTTGTGACAGACATGTTATTCACTTTTTTAAGATAAATTCACGTTCCTTTATGAAAGTTTTTATCATCAATATATAAAATGTACTAGATAGTTTTTAAGTTTGTTTCTTTTCTATTCACTCTAACATACGGTTTTGAGCCAAATGAGTAAATACAGGTGTGTAATTTGCTGTATGTTAAGATTCCCCCCTTACATTTGCATAGTAGTTGTATATGACTGTACTATTTAAAAAACAAACACAACAAAGTTTTATCATTTCAATCACAAGCAGACTTTGTGTGAATCCTGTATACAATTATGAGATATTGTAAATCACTGTCATTTTCCTCCCTTGATGTTTTGCAAAATCTCACCCCTGTAGGCAATTAAAGTTAAATTACATTGCTGTTTATATTTTTCGTGGCCGTTCGATTGGCCTACTTTAAAAAGTCAAACGTTATTTCCTGTAAGTGTATTATTAAAAACATTTAAATAGCGAACAACTGCAGTGCCTTAAGCGCTTTGATTTCACAGTGCTATTGTATACAGCGGTACAGAATGTCCTGAAACGTATATGTACCTGTAAAAATTAGCCCGCAGAACAGAAGTTTATATGCATACTCCTTATTAATGGCATCATACTATTCATTGTACAAATACATTCCAAAAGTTTGAGAATAACACATGTTTAAGCAAAGCGGCTTTTTTAGCCAAAGGTTCTCTGAACATCAATCCGTCGAGTCAATAATGGAAAAAAAGTTGCATTTCATAGAGGATAAAGAAATTTTGACGAAAAGTAAATGCTACTATACTATACCTCAAGGAATACGAAATTTCGGGAAAGATTATTATCCTTAGGGTATAAATATGTGTTCAAGCAAACATTAACTAAATTATCGTATAGCCTATTGCGTGTTTACTCATAATTATACATGCAAATATGTTTTTAACAATATTAGTGAAACCATCATGTTCCTTATAATGTACAGTGATCCCGCGTTTATCCAGATCTCGATAGTCCGGAAATCTCGCGATCCGGACGAACGTCAATGGGAAACGGATTTATTATGCAGTCTTTTCCCCCGTTAAGTCCGGAATCCCGCGTTCCGGATCCGGACGTAGATTTCGCGACACCGATCTGTGTATTTAGCTGTAATTATGTCTCGTTTATCCGGATGCTTCCCAACATGGGGGCTTCATCGCCCACCCGCCGTGTAAACAAAAGCGCAATCACCGAGGTGTGAAGTATAGTTGGTTTAGGCGTAATCGCCAACGCGTCGTTAAAACAAAAGCGCAATCACCGAGGCGTGAAATATTATTGTGTTGATGCGTGATAAATTGATGTCGGCATAACACAATGCATCTAAAATGACACACTTGTTTGAATTTCTTTTATGTCTTTAATGAGCTGAACACGCGAACAATTAAGACGCTGATTACAATCGGACCGTCATCACAAAACTGTTTATCACTTAAAATGACCTGCTAATTCAGAATTTTAACAGTTTGCTTTCACAATTTTGCATGTTTACCAAAATACGACGGGTTATAAATAAAGATACACATGTATTACAAGTGAAAACAGTATCGCAGTTTTAAGTTTTATTTTCATTTGCCTCCAATACCCTTGGTTTGTAACTCTGTGACGTCACCAGCTTACAGCTCGCGTGCCACCCATGGCAACGTCCTTTCACTGCGGCAGTATCACACGAGATACATGCAGTCCTCGTGGAAAGTGTACATGTATACAGCAAAACTGGGTAACGCGTTTTTGTATTGACATTGTTTAACAACATTTGATTTTTTAAACTAAATAAATGTCTGCATAGCAAGAAAATATCATTATTGATGCGAAATAAGTATGTAAATGTACATAAACATAAGGTTTATGTCATTAGGTAAATATTTAACTCTTGAAACGGCACTGATTCGATAATCCGGAAGATTCGTTTATCCGGAAATTTCTGCCGGAACGGACGTTTCCGGATAAACGCGGGATCACTGTATATGGAGGTTTCATAGCCTTTGCTAATGCCTCACTAATGATTCGATGTTCATTAAGGTGTTGTAAATATATGTTAGTACATTTTATTGTTTCTTCATCTCCGAATCAACAACATAAACATACACACATAGTTAAGAAACATACTTACTTATGTGGTATGTTATCCATGTTGAAATCCACAGAAATCGATAAAAACCCCTGATTATATCCTCGTCCATATTGGTTTTGTGACAAATAGGAAGTTTAAATCAGACGATATGCGTCTGACTTCATTGAACTGATAAACACGTTTGCAATGCACACAGATGCTAGTTAAAACGTATATCAGTATATAGGTTTAAAGTGACTTGATAACAGGTTTTGACATTTTGTTGAAGTCGTCATATAATGCTTTAAATTGATGAATGTAAACATCCTCCAGTATAAAACAATAAATTCTTGGCCTTCTCCTTCAAGGATATTAGTAAGTTTAGTTGACGTTTAAACGTTGACAGGGCTGACTCCACCTCCGGACACTTTGCTCCCCGTGCTTACTTTCTGGTAGGCTCTAGATCACCGGACAGGAACATTGACTTTATGTCATCCCTTTGCTTGAGCCATGTTGACAGTGTGTTTGCTGGAGCACCAAATTCATCTGTTATTTGCTTCTTTGACTTCGCTCCCTTCTCGACTTCAATGATAGCCTCGTACTTATCATGGTATGATTTGGAATTGTGACGCCGCTTGACTTTTTATTTGCTGCCGATCCGTATATCCTTCCGGTTGGGTTCCGGGCCCTTCTCCAGACATTTGGTGGCCCAATGGCAAAATGATTACATAGCAGATAGTTCCGAGTATACAAAGTTTGAGAATAGTACAACCCATTCTTAATATTAATAAGCACATTCATATATTGTCAGCCTGACGTAAATTACTAAGAGCAACACCACTCATTCGAATAAAAAAAAATATTTCCTCTTCGTTCACATAAACTTACTTGATTATTTAAATATATGAACATAGTTAAATTCCATCCGCATCATCAGATGATGATAAATACAACAATTACCAAATCCAATCAATATTATCTTATTTCCCTTAATTAATTAATTGAATACACAAATGCTGTTGCCCTGTGGTAAAAACAAAAATAATCAGAATAAAAACACACACAATCAATGTTTCGAAGGCACTGTTATCCAATTAGAAAACACAAACGAGCAATTTAACTAATCGAATCATTTATAATTGACATTCGGATTTTGAATGCAGTAAAAATATCCCATTTTGTCTCCCGTGTTTTTTTAAAACGCGACAGTCGACAGGCGATATCATTTAAGCGATCTTTGAACAGTACAAATATCGCGTTTCGCTTTGTGTATCGCGCTAAATATCGAGTATCGCTTCGTGTGTTGTGTGTCGCGGCCTGAAGTTAGACAGCGATACACGAGATTTGTATAATATGGGCGATATTTGAATAATAAAAAATCGTGTATCGCTTCGTGTGTCTCGCAAAATATCGTGCGTCGCTTCGTGTTTCGTGCGTCGCCCTTTGAATGCGAGACACGATATTTTGCGCGATACTCAATGAAACGCACGATATTTTGCGCGACACGCGAAGCGACGCAAGATATTTTGAGCGATGCATGAAGCGACACGCGATATTTACCAATATATATCGCTTTTTGGTCTACCTGCACAAGGGTAATATTTCGTGGAACATTCTCGCGCGTCGCTTCGTGTATCGCGCAAAATATCGTGCGTCGCTTTGCGTGTCGCACAAAATATCGTGTATGGCTTCGTGTGTCTTGTGTCACCCTTGATGAAAGAAGGGCGAGATTATAGATGGCACTATCCGGATTCCGTAGTGTACAGTTATCTGAAGTATTATTTACACAATCTACGCCCAAATAAAAGACGCTTTTGACGATCAGGAAGTTTATACTGTAAATATTATGCTTGATTGCGGTCTTAAATAGTTTAAAGGTTGAAATTTAAGAAGGAGAATCTCAAAACATCAACGATTTCAAGATGGTATTTTGTTTTCGTTTTATTTTAATTTTTCTGTGACTACTTATCCAGTTTCATTTCAAAACAAAACCTTGGTTTATTGCAATAAACAATTCGAAGGTTTAAGGAAAGTTTGAACGGTCATCAACTATTTAACTCCAATTCATTGACACTATCCCCTTAAAAGTATTATCTTCCGCATTGAGCTCGCTCACACATGTACAAACTCTTTAAAATATTTCAATTTGATAGTTTATTGATCAAGGGAGACAACCTTTATAGTTTGTGTCCAATGTGACTTCATTAATACGCTCCCGTTATGGCTTGGTCTACAGCCACGTGTAGATTTATACAAAATCGTAAAACACTTTAAAAATGCAGGTTTTAATATCGATAGTGAGTATTCCTTTTTTATTCACAATTCTGTGAAACACGTCTAGAGATAAGTCTACGATAAATGTGTCTCTGTATTAACAGTTAAATAGTACTAAAGTGTTATCAATTTGATTAAATTGAGCAAGTGGACCAAATATTTAACAACCCGAATTGCACAGACAGCAGCACATAATTATATACCTTATATGTCATATATACATAAAGTGAAACTTCAGATGCATCAGCAGAAAAGAAACCTTCATGTGTTCTCTTTTTATGACAAGAAACCAATTGCAAAACAGTGCGACACAACACAACAATACTAGGCAAGACACCCATGTAAACAACAAACACACAAAACAATGTTAATATCCTTTCACATGATTATGACTTTGTAATGAAATAGTTCATATGGGGAAAACATTAACACATATAAACAAACACACTTGAGTGTTCTTGTTGTGTAAATGATGTAAATCAATATATTTAATATGTTTACCTCTCAATATCTTGCATTTCACAGCTTCACTTCAATGCTTTTTCAGTAAACTTTATAGTGGGAAAAAACATAATAAAGAAAAATATGCATATGAATCTGATTATACGCATATCCACTAACATATAAATCAAGTCATGTTTGTCTTTTTCTATTTTCGAACAATACTCTTCTTAAATGATTTTACTTTGCCAAAAGACTGAACTCCAATTTGCAAACGCTAGTTTCTGTGACACACATTTACTGTGCAGATTTCTAAAAAATGTGTTTTGTGTGTATCTTAAACAAAGCCTTTATTGTTAATTAAAACACGCATTTTTTACTTTTTTTGTACTACCTACTTCCTATATGATGTATGTCGTTAATTCGATTTTAATTTGTCATTTTCGCTGTACAACGTAATTTGTTTTATTGTCGCCATTTTGGACGATGACGTATGCAACAGTCATGCTCAATCATGATACAGCGCTTTCTCCGGTATCCACTGCAAAAGGTGTGAATAGCAATGTATAATTGTATATATCCGTCTACATTCGTGAACCAATAGTTGTGTCTGTTGTCGTTCGGCCACAACTCGACTGGCTCCAGTGGCGCGCGTTCTACGGAATTATCGCTGTATAACATTTACAATCTAGTTGGATTTGTTGGGAAAAATTTTCTTTTTTTTATTTTTGTTAAACAACGTTGCTTTTTGAGATTGGGAAACAGCCGATTATTGGCGGTAATTTTGGGCATAAAACCACTGAAATATATTAGTTAAACTCGATTAAATACCTAAATAACACAACATTAACACTTAAGTGTGTTTGTTTATAGTTGATTATGTTTCATCCAAACTGCCAAATGTGCGTTTTTTTCTGATTAATGAAGGGTCTTAAACAAGTAAACAAGTGAAGAATTGATCAAACGCTGAACAGAAACCACTTTTCCTTTAACAGAGAGATCGTTGGAAGAAATGACGTAACACAGATAATGGTTTATTTAAATTAAAAAACGTAATAAACTAGCGTCATTTCTGTTGCATATAAGGAATGAAACATTGAATTAAGTTTAGCACTCATAGCAACTATATGTCAGACTTGTCAATGAAGACTTATAATATAAAACACTACACACATCAGTTGTACATGTTTTGTTTAGTGTTTTTATTTGTTGTTGTAGTCCGGCTCTGTTGAATGATTCCTTCTGGCATATTCTACATTTAAACTCATGTGGTCCAAGAATGGGGCATGATATCTCAGTCTTTGGCTAATTTAGTTGATACAGTTGGTGGGCAGGTTTTTTGTACAGCATTATTGTAATTCTACAGTAAGTAACGTGATTAAGGAAACAGTTATATTGCACCATATAACATGCTAATAAAACTATAATATTGAAGTACACATATAAACTTTATTAAAGTTGGGTAGGTATTTCGGGTCAAGCTCTTAAACATTGCAAAGAGCTGTTTGTCTTTTTGAAGTCAGGTCACAAAATGTGCTTAAAAGGAAGTCAATTCCAAAACAAGGGGTTGAACCATTTTTTGGGCAATAAATTAATTTTTAGAGATGAAACGGCGTCGGAAAAATGAAATAATCGTGATTTTAGTTATATTTTACTGTTCACGTGCGTCAATTCTGTGTATTATAAGCGAAAATTATAAATGTAATTCAATTTGTCGTATATAACGTTAGAAGACAACAGATTTGTTGACAGTTTATCTTAAATATCTTGTTTGTCTCGACGTCTACAATCTGGAAACAAACAACGAGGGAAGCACAAACAAGCGTATTATCATATTCATATGCAAACAACTTAGAGCCGACTGGCTTACCGGGTGAAAATATCCGCTACTCCTAAACGAAAAACACAAAAACGACGCCATCTTGGAAGTAAGTGCCAACTAACGTCACTTAAAACCGGTAAGCTCCCGTATACGCATGCTCCCCTGTTAAAGTTGACTCACTTCTCCCTAATTTCAGCTGAGGGAGAAGTCACTCCTTCCTCAAATTTTAACGTACATGCTGAGCCCTGAGAATTGTTTTTATTTGAATTTGTGGTTATATGGGATTATCGGAAATAAATATATATATGTATTTATTCTACAAAAGCGGTATACATGTTTTAGATAGGGAAGAGTTTATATGCATTTTTGGCAAATGACCCAATGACAACACAACATGACAATATATTAGCATTAAACTTATTTATAACGCAAGTTTGTGCTCGTATTGGAGTTGCATTGTATGTTTATTATATCATTACCGTAGATTAAAACTGGACATTCAAGTAAGGTGAAATGTAATATAGGGTTTTAACGAAATAAACAAAGAGTAAAAACAGTGTATCACATTGAAGAATATGATTTAAGAATGGATCGTTTTTTGTTTAAGTGGCGGAAACAAATTGCGAAAATGGGTGGCGAAAGAAAATGTTAACCATGCGAGAGCCCTGTCCGTGATGATATTACGCAAACAATGTAAATGAAACTGAATTTAAATTATAAACTTGATTATGCAAATTATTTATAAGCATGTTTGCAAACCATCATTTCTCAACACACATCTTAAATGTATTTTTTTTTTAATATAAGTATGTATAATTGGTAGCTTGGTTCAAAGGCTGTCTGTTCCACTGGAATCGGCGTGGGTATAGGTGATCAACGACGGTCGAGCAACAGCTTATGTTTTTTTAACTTTGGGTCACTAAATTATTAATTGCAAATCAATATTGATAATGTTATACAATAGTAATGGGGATTTATATTTTTGACATTAAATAGCTGTTTCACTATGTATTGAAACAATTTTAAAATGTACGGTGCTATAACTACAATAATGTACAATACTATAGTGAACATATGTGCCAAACAAAGGTGCTTATGTTACCCACTTTTATTCACACTTAAATTGACTCAACTTTATATTCTTACTGTGACAAACCTCTACCCAAAATTATGTGATTATCCAGTCATTTTAAGCAACTTTTACCTCAAAAAGTGCATCGACTGTTACAATCAAGCAATCACAATAAATGTTAACATTCAGGTTGTAAACAAATGTGACTGGAAAACATAATTTGGTTGTACTTATAATATAATAATTATAGTTCAAAGTTAAATAAACTTACCATTATTTTAATTCCCAGAATGCTGCGTACAGTGAAATTGCTATTTGTGTACATTAAAATTGCCCTGTATATGTTTCCCCACAGTGCTACTGTATATACTGCAGCATAGTAGATACTTAGTAGCAATAAACGTATGCCCAGCGTCTGACTTTACGAGCTGTATGTATTTACCAGTTACTGAAAATACAGGAATCTACCAGAATCTAACTAAAATATAACAATATCTACAATAAAACGTTTTATTTTGTACATATAAATCATGATGATTTATCATCAAATTGACCACAAATAATGTTATTTGATTAAAAATTATACACATATATGACTCTCCCAAAATTATCACCCTGGTTAGATTAAATTTTCCAAAATACAATTTAAGATTGCAATATAGCGGTGCATTTATAACTTGAAAACATTATGATTATAATTGTAAAATTAATAGTGTACATCATTATTATTAATAATTAAAATAATCATCAGACGTATAGATTCTTCATTATATTTTTTATTCTTTAATTTGCCGTTCAATACAAATCAATAAAGATATTACAATAACTGGGAAAAAATGTTTTAAGATGGTTAATATTAATGTGTCGAATTAAAGACTAATATTAAATTCGCAATTATAATACATCTGTCTTTTCTAGCCGATAAATTGACACGCAACATGTTAGAGAGCAAAACGTGTCAAGCGGTACATTTATGTAAGCACCGAAAGGGACATTTAATTTGAATGTTTTTAAATAGAGCCAACTTATCAATAAACGTTACATGTAGTATATATATATAAAGATGCTATATCTTACAGTCATTATTGATATGTATTCAATATTGATATCTTTAAATGCCAAAATACCCCTTTGGATGATGGCAGGGATGGTTTTATCTACTGTCAGGTATGTCGGTTTTGAGTGTGTTTTTTATATTAATTAAAATATAAAAACCAACACAACTTGTCAAATTAATGCGTTAGGTATATCTTTTAATGTGCATTACATGAACTTGGTAAAGTAGTGTTAATGTTGATGTATATTAAATATATATATGAAGAAAGAAATTTTCCTGTAATTGTATTAAAAAATCTTCAATTTAATTGTCGAGAAATGATTGCACGCCATGTAAATAATAAAATTATTGACACACAAGTTTACTTAAAGGTTATTCTAAAGTGTATGTGGAAATGATTCGTTATTTTGTTACTTGGAAAGAAAAGAAAATTGCTATCGATGTCATATTTGTTTTGGAATAGGAAAATACAATTAAGTCATGAAATACAATTGTATTGACACATACATATATATACAGTTTGTACTATAGTAGTTATAGTATGTAGGTTTATATATGTTATATATGTTTAAAAACTTGCAAAGCGACCCATTTTTTGTTGTTCGGGATTAATTTTGTAAATGCACGATATACCAAACTGTGAATTTTGTTAATACTGACGCAAGTTATTGGCTTTCGCAATAAAATGGATACGCTGATGACATAGTGCCCTTTGCATTGCAATTATAAGTAACAAGAAGCTGTTCAAGTACTGCATATTTAGCGCCATAAAATAACCCATATAAGTATATTAATTAAATGTTTATCGTAGGGTGTGACATTATCCTTAACTCTTATGATACGGTGAAACACTTTATGGAAAGTAAGTGAATAATAAACACACTTGAGTTCATGGTCGATAATAAATATAATAAAATATTAAAGTAAACTGAAAATACTAACAAAGGCTGTGGTCAATATGCATTTTTCTATAAGTGCAAACTATCATATTATAAAAATCAAAGAACATTAAAGTTAACAAAATACCAATCCAAAATTCATTATCTTGCAGCAACAACTGAATAGCTGGAATTGTAGCTATAATTCAAAATTCGTCCACACTTTCGTTAGTCTAGTAAGTTTATTATGTAGGACACACTCTAGGTCTAGTTGCAATAATTCAACTCTCAGCTTTTTAACCCAAACGGTTGCCGAGAGCCGCCACAGCAAAACTTATCGAAGGCTCTGGGAGTCCGTTTATATGGACTTACCCCAGGTCCACACATAATGCAGCCCCAGGCGCGGAAGGACCTCATAAACTTCGAAATACACAGAAAAAGAATTATATTAGTACTATACCATACCTGAAGACTTCAGCCAGCTGGACACAAGTATTATTATTGTTGTCATGATATCCATTGTGAACACTATATTGCGATTAACACAATTTTAATCCACGCTATATTTTTAACAAACTGTTTTTATAACAGTTTAACTATAATAAGATAAATGTCGAAAATGATATAGTAAGGGAGGTAACTGCCAAATTTGCCGGCGAGAATTTGACATGTTCGGATAATAATGTACATAACGCCAAGACGGCATTTTGTTAAGAGAAACCGATATGCTTGGTTCGTTGGTTGAGTAATGTCGGGGTTTTATTGTGTAAAACGTAATAAGGTGACATAATGTTTGTATAAGTTATCATAAGGTTGAAAAAGATATGTATTATGTAGAGTCAAGTTGACATTGTGTTGGAACAAGTTTCCTTTAAGCCTCTATAACGTTCAAAATCAACGAATATTTCGTAAACGGTTTCATAAAATAAAGTGACACAATAAATAATCAGTGCTCCTTATAGCAATATCCAACATTTCAACGCTAGATGTCGTCTGGTAACATAGATGTTACAAGAAACAATAATGCTCTTTTTTATGTGTTTGTGGTACAATATATTCATCAAATGTTCATTTACCAATTAAATGTTCGTGTGTCGTATGAATAGATATCGTTGCGGGAAATTAAAATTGATCATATTGTGACACGCAAAAATAAAAAAAACATTTTGTATCTTGTTACATCTATGTTACCAGTCCCCTTGAGTCCCGTTTACATTATATTGAGTCAACTTTGTATAAGATCGGATTACATTTGCACAATGTTTGGTCAAGTTGACGTTAGGTTGAGTCAAGTTGTCATTATATTGGGTTAAGTTGGCATGAGATCGAGTTAATTTGGCAATAGCTTATATGAAACGTTATAACTATTGAGTGTTTTTACTTTTTGTCAAGTCATTGATGTGTGATGTAGTGATGTGTAATGGAGTGTTTCAGTATTACAATCTTTGGTCAACAAAACGCTGTGCATTACCGGTACTGCAGTATACCTAATAACACATCGATAATTGAGACCACAGGCGTTTGCAAACTTTGCATAATCGCCAGAATGGCTTGTAACAGTTATTGTAACATTGTAACGGGGACTCTGATTCAAAATTCAAGCGCCCCGGTGAAGGACCTTTAAATTGCTTGATTTTTTAAAAGCATAAGCAACTAATATGTTATATGCGTGAGTGGTTTCATACTATAATCAACCAACAACATGTCAATTTGATTTTATTTTTTCAAGACCTTTTGGATCGGAAAGTTAAAAGGCAACATAGTTATTGTTATAAAGTTAGTAACGCGACAGTAACGGAATTATTTGGATTGAGATGCATATTCATTTTTTACAGAGACGTTGATAATTATCTTCTCTTTATTGAAGGAGACAGTAGCAAAACTGAAGTTAAATACGTAACTAAGTAAATGTTAAAGAATCATCAATTATTATATTTCTTGTTTATAAAACAGGTTGAGCGAGTTGTAAGATCTCTGAAGACACCACGTTTTGGTTCTACCCAAGAAATAGACTGGAGAGTCTCAATAAGTCAAAGACTTTTGGTGCAATCGAGGCGAAATAAATAGATTTAAATTAATAATTATATGTATTATTTATGTCATGAAAAATAAAGAATTCTCAATTATTTACCTGTATACACGTACCGTTCCGATCTTGGTGGTTAGTGAACTTTTTCAAAAACACCATAACTATAAAACACGAGTATTATGCATATATTTGTATTGCAGTGTTCAACAGATAGCGATTGTGGATATGTGACAGTTACAGTGACTGGATTGCTAGTTTGAAAATGACGTTTCCAAGAGAGGATGTGTGAGTCGGCCTTCTGAGTGGATTCTGAAATGGCACAGTAAATCAATACAGATTGGATGTGTTTTTGGCCAGTGTTTTTATGTCAGTAGGTGCAATCTTTTCGTCCACGACAGGCGCTTACCGTCTAGCCCGCACTGCTCAGCTGTGGCAAATAAAACGTTTAGGCCGCAATGGAACATCTGTCGTCTTGGGTTGCAAAAATCCTAGGTGGCACTTTCGGTATGTTTGAAATGTCTCCTCCTGTCCGTATTTTGGTTTTGCGCTCGTTCAGTTCGAGGAACTCCTTGCAGTTCTAAGGATTACGTCTTCACAGCTAAAATTAATAGGTAAAAAATGTGAAATCTAGAAAAGTAAGATAATTCATTTAAAAAACAAAAACAAATATTAGTTAAATATATTTTTTCAAATGTTATGACATATTCAAATAATACACTTAAAAACAGAAATTGGTACAATGCGTAGCCAGTTAGACATGACTTACTTTCGGTAATGATGGCTAACACATATGATCGTTTCTTATGTAATCCTTTTTTATGAATTATGGTTATACAACTGAATGTTTTTACCATTGCCGCATTGTTAATGACAAAAATGCATGTAATGCGACATTTAACATTAGCTGTAATGTTTGTGCTGCACCGTGTGCAATAGATGGACTATGCTGACTGTTATTTCGTGTTGTTTTTTTTTACTTTTTATTCATAATAATTTTTATCTTACTTTTTTCAGGGACAATAGAAGAAACCTCTCATGTATAAACAAAAACTCAAACATAATAAATCACTTGAACCAGAAATTGTACTTGGTTCCCCGCCAATGTGGACAGAGCTGTTGTACCACATGTTTTTTAGCAAACAAACTGGAAGTCTGACAACCAATAATCTGCTTCTGATACAAAGCCTAAATCTCATCATCCGTCAATGGAGAAGCAGCTTTCGACATGTTCCCTTTACCATGTTTCTTGGGGTTCTTCGATCTCGCTGCAAAGGCATCCCTTGATAAGCTGAACTCATGGCAAGTGTGGAGCATTATCAGGTATGAATATTGTGTGTTTTTCTGTTCCTTTTCTTTGCCAGGCAACATTTTTCTTTTTCTTGAAGGTTTATAATCGGGTCCTGACTTAGTATTGCATGCAATAATTTACTTTTCAGTTTAAACATCCACAATGTCAACATCAAGCGTATGCAATTCTCTACTCTCGCCTTTTAATTTCAAGAATAATTTTATTTTTTCAACATCACCTTTTTTCAATATTGTTTGTTTGTTTTTTGCTGTAAAATACGTTTTGTTACACTTCTACTCTCAATTTACTCGACTAGTGCTAAGGTCAATGTTCTCGACTTCTTTCTTCATTTAAGGAATTGGAATTGCCATGATTTCCATGCAAGTTGAAGAAACATCGTCAAATGTTTTATCATCAAGAACATTTGAATCGAATTTAATTAAAACAAAATCTTTAAATGATACTTACTGAACAATTTGACCTGTAATTTGCATTTCTCCCTTGTCCTTGTCATTCCCCCCCCCGGTTAACTGTGCCGTTTGTAGTTTTAAGTAATTCACCGTCAATTTCGTTTTGCATCAGAACATCCATAAAATGTAAAATGTTTAGTTATCCATATTATCTTTTGTGGTTCTTCCTGTAAGTTTTGATTTTATTTTTCCTTCATTTGTTAATGTTTACTAAGTGAAAGTTGTATTTGATTCTTATTTTTAGAAAAAAAAAATATGTTTCTTTTTTATAATGTTAACTCGTTGACAGTTTTATCGAAGCAGATAACAGAACATGCACATAATCACGGCGTAAATCATTGGCGACACCTTTTTGGAAATACATTAATTATTGAGCAAATGCTACTTTTGAGGTGGCGATAAGGACTGGACGTTTTAAAAAAAACAATGGAAACATCTTTAGGATGATACGTTGTTCTATCATATCAAGAAATCGGACAATGTAGTGCAATCCAGCAAAGATCGATTGATTCTCAAATGTACGTAAACATACAGTCACAGCCATCTGGAAACATGAGGACCTTAATACGTTGTACAATGAAGTTTTAAAAAGCAAATGTATGTTTTTGCCTTATTGACAGGTAAATGTCCACACTAATACATCAATAATGACACTTACCGATTGTTTTAGACGGACGCGTGTTGATACCGTAAACACGATTTGCTTCTGGTCGATCTACGCATTTTTTTGCATTTTTCCACCATGCAGCAAATTCCAAGGAGGTGGCATTAAGAAGGGTGATGGATCCTGTTACAAAGTACTAAGTTTACCGAATTTATGCTTTTGTGTTTACTACTTAAATTGTAAAATCTATAATATGAGTCGCGTACGTTTTGGCATACAGACAATCATAATTTGTACTGTTTTTTTTTGGATTTAAAGTCTTTATAAGATAGGAAAATGAAACGTTATCCAACCTTTGGCGTTTTTGTGAACGGCCGTTTGATTCTCTTCCGTATCCATAACTTTAATTAGCCCCTTGTTACCAGCTTCTACTGCACGCATGATTAGTATTACATGTATACACAACATACTTATAATCAAATGCAGTCGATAAAACCATTACATTTATGTTCTATTTACAATAAAAATAAAAAAGGATTCATTCAAGGAATTTTTTATGGAACTTGTTAATGTGAATGATAGTTATTCTGTCCGGTTAATTATTTTTGTATCGTTTTCTCCATGTGTTGCTTAGCAGCTTAAGTGTCCATATCTTTAATTAATCTCACAGTGCGCAAATTTTACTGACACATACATTAAATTACTTAGGGTTTCTTTAAGAAAGAGTATCCGCTTGCACAAGAAAATATGCTCTATGTTTCCAATAAAAAAGTAGGTATGGCCTAATGTAGTTTATTTGCAGGTGGAATTAATGCATTTGTTTATCGTCGCTACTTCAAAATATAGCTACCCATACAGTTCAACATAATGTTAAATTAAATAAACTATAATTTGAAGTTGAAATAAGTCATCAATTTTGGAACATAGTAGCTTTTTTATGTTGATATTGTCAGCACTGTTAATGAAAAAGTTGTGATTGGTATGCATAATATAGTAATAATTAAGTAACGGTGTATACATTACATTATCATCAATCATAATAGTAATTGATTATAAAGAAAGGTCGCGGTGGCATATTGGAATTGGTGGCCGTATTGCTATCAGAAAGTCCCGATTTGATCACCACTGGTACTTAGGGAACGATCTTCTCTTATGACACGCCAAACACTTGTTCAGGAAACTAACTCGAGGGTGTCTAAATAAGCCTTTATATTAGCTAAAATAAATAAGTTTAAAGTAATAATTATATTTGATATTTTATGATAAACATGCCATCACAAATTAAATAAACATTCCAATATTTACTTTACCTGCATACACGTGTAATTCCAATCTTGGTCGGTAATGAACTATGTTAACAGCACACTAAGTATGAAACACAATTGCGCATAACGCAGTGTTCCACATAAATGATGCTGATGGTAATTCAGAACAATGTTAAAATATTAGATATAACCTAATTCCATGTACTAACAATTCATTTGCAGTTCAATGATTTTGAAAAACGCTAAAAATAATACTTTTCCCTTGTCAAATTGTACAACATATATCGCAAACGTTATCTTGAAGTCTAAAACTTCAGTGTGAATGATCGAGAGACCGCTTTTAACCTGATTGCCGTTATAAGGTTGGACTCATTTTATTTAAATATGTTTTATCATTATGGTGAAATAAAATGGATACATTATTACAATAATGCTCTGGATGCCCTAGAATTTGCTGAGACAGATTTAGCTACTGGGACCTCCCTGTATGAAAAACAGCTTACTTAAAAGTACTTGGTTTCTTTGTCAATTTTGCATGATGAAATTTTCGAGTGCAGGAAAATGAGTAAGGTATTTGTTTGTGCTAACGAATTTCAGCTTCAAGTGATTCGTTTTTAATTATCAATTGCTGTATTTGTAATTGGTCATAATACATTTGTGTTAATAACAGCGCTTTGGAAAATCCTTATAAAATTGATAAATGATATTATGTCAATTTCTATTCTTTTTGATGCGTTACAAATTTTGTAAAGTTCATGACGTTGAAATCTTTTGACACATGTACTGAAAACAATACGTATGCGTAACAATTTCTATAAACATGTTATCATAATTAAAATTGTA
Source organism: Dreissena rostriformis (assembly GCA_007657795.1). NCBI lineage: Eukaryota > Metazoa > Mollusca > Bivalvia > Myida > Dreissenidae > Dreissena > Dreissena rostriformis. Next base: position 90,655 of record VMBQ01001700.1, read on the forward strand.
TGTCTAAGCAATATAATTAACAATCAAATGAAGTGTGTTTGCTTATTTGGCACATATACTTTTATACACACATGGGAAGTAGATATCATTAAAAGACAACCAATATTGTATGGTTTATAACATAGGTACTTTGACAATATTGTCGGCAAAGAGGTGTAACCAAACTGCAACGGATTTTTTTTCCACAAAGACATCCGCAGTTATATTGGCGGCTACCGGGGTCTGTTAGGTTTGGTAGATATAACGCCATGATCCGTTTCATGATGTCCATGTATTTTGCCGCCTTCATGGAGGAACTAAATTAACATTGCCTTCTCGATGTTAAAGTCTTTGCTGAACTGTAAAACCTCCGAATGGTATAGCCAGAAATGGTAACGTCCTTTACCATTCAATATCACATATACGAATAAATGAAAACACAATTAATCACCATATAACCACGCATTTTGATTTTTAGCAGAACTGTTTCAATTATAAAATATGCTATATGATACAAGTATAGTTGCGATATGTGATTATGCGACGTGTAAGTTGACACTTAATTTGTGGAAATGCATTGTGTTTGTTTTTGTATCAATTCTAACAATGTTATGAAAAAAAAATCAAACTTTCTAAAATAAATAATTTATTATTAATTAGTCATGTATTTAAATTAAACTAAATAAATGCTTCATTTAATAACATGTTCAAAAATAGTTCATGTAAAAGGGAACTGGTCACTGTTGCGGCTTGTGGCAATGCTGCGGGGACTTACTCGCCTCCACAGATCATAGTTTCGGTAAAAGTGAGCGTGTTCGCAAATCATATGATACATATAATAATCCACCTAAATCATACTTAAGCGTGTGTGGTACGGGGCGGAATTTCTCAGCTCTGTTTTGAAGAAGTCGTTTTGAAGGTTCGTAAGCGAAACCCTTTGTTTCTGCTCAATTGTGTTGATATGCGTATCTTTAAATGCATATATTTCCGGTGTAGTGGATGTTATTGTAGGCCATGGTTGTTATTGTAAATTAATCAATTAAGTCTTTAAAACTAAGCATTATTTTAAGAGACTTAGTTTAATTCAACCAATTTTGGCTTACATGTTATGTTATTTTATCTATAATGTCCAGAATATTGGAAAAGACTGAACCTAAATGCTCGTAATGGATGGTCATAAGTCCAACCATCACATTGAGCTGATTCAGTTAGCTTGGACTAAAAACATCGCACTTGTGGAGTTTTCTAACAAAACGTCTCATATCAAACAACCTTTTCATATGTAAACCATAAAGCATAATAATTATATTAATACATTAAATAAATTTGCTTATTTTAAATGTTTGAAGCCCAACATTTATATTTGTGTTTGTATAGTTCTTTATTTTAGAATCAAAGTAGGTCTTAATATTCATCTTCATGTATATCGCAATTGTCAACACTTGCTGACAATCCTTTGACAAAAAATGAGAAAAGTGATCAAAGATGTATTTCAAAATAACACTTTTTTCTGTTAGGTCCGTGTTTAAGACGCTGAAGATTTTATGAGAAAAGAGGTACACGAGTTCAGCGCGAAAACAGGTGTCTCTGTCGTACACTAACAATTCTTCAGGTGGTTGCAGGGTGAGGCAATGACACTTGGGAATCGTTTGTCTCGATTTGAAGTAACGGAAATATTCGCGTACAATCCTGGTAGAGATATAGCCAACACAAAATAATGGTGGGGCGAATTAGTGGTACATTTATAAATCAATATTTTTTAAAAATGCGAATTTATTAAGATTTTTTTTCCTTAAGGCCTACGTTTACATTATGTGTATATCCATTTGTTAAGTGGTGGGGGTTACGGCCGATGTTTAGCCATGACACTTGCTTGCTTATTTATTATAAGTTAACAGACGATTCCCGTCGTTTTTTTACCTGCCTTCAGGGAAACCGCATGCAGCACAGACGCCCATGGGAAAGGTATATACAGATTCCAACAACTAAGCATTGAGTGCATTGAAGCCGTTACTGCTTACCAATTGCTTAAGCAGATCGAAGCAGCCAGTCAATAATGATTCCTTCGGAGTAGATCGCGATCCAGATAATTTTTTGTATACTAACCTATTATTATTTAGTCTTAAACTTTTGGCTTATAATACGACAGCTAACAATATGTATATTACTAAGTTGAATATTAACTTACTGTTAAAACATGTTTTAGAAATTGTTATGCACTTTACAATAGACAAGAACATGATCTTCTTTCTGTTGCAGACACCAAAGGTAAAGAAGACGAAATTTCTGCTGAACCAACTATAACCCCATTCTTCGTTGTTGAAATTGTATTGCCGTCGTCAAAGCTCCAATCATAAATAAAGAACTTTGATTTATTGGAACACCCTTTACACGATTTAATGAACACATGTATACCACATGGAGGATACATTAAGAGCAGTAATATACCACAGCTTTGCCATCTTCCAAAACCGGATACTTCGTGATAACGTCAGAGGAAGGATAATTCGATAAGATACATAACAAAGTTGTTAAAAAACTGAACAAAAGAAAAAAATCAAGGAAGTGGCAGCGGTAAGAAAAAAGCAATACGAATACCGCCTGAAAGTTTTAACAAAAGAGAAATAATGTGTAACCTAATCGAAAATGGCGGCTATATAATGAGGTATGCACTTTTCAAGAATAAAATAATTATATTGAAGAAGGTTTCACTTTTTGATTGCCTATCACATTTGTGGGTTATCATTTGAAGATAAGCTTGGCGTCCTGTGATTTGTTATAAGACGCATTGGGAACCTGCCGTTTGTTAGTTTTAACATGCTATGTATGAACGTAAACAAACCATCTAAACGAAAGTTCAGTGAACAAGTGTTGTTTTGTTGTTTGTTTCCATTTCTATCGTAACATTTCGTTACAAAACAATTGTTGGTGGTTTCGATATGTTGCTTTGTTCATAATGCCCAAGATACACAGACGAAATGCGGCTTTGTTAATCTGTGTTTAAAATAATATTTCTAATACTATTGATAGTTGTTAGTAAGATACATGGTTTCCCCCGATTAAGTTTATCGTTACAAAGTTACGTGTTCGTCTTAACGGCGAATGTGGCCTACTTAAGTACTTAATTGGTAGTATCTGTGAATAACATAATATTTAACGCGAAAAAGCCAGGAACCGAGTACACCATATAAAAATACGGTCCTTGAGTAACTGCTTATGGTCTGTAAAAAGCCGGGTCTGATCAGCCATGCCATAAATTTTAAAGGTCACAGTATATTAAATATTTAAGTTCTGCAATGCTATACTCTCTAAGAAATAAACACAATTTATTTGAAGACTCAATTTTCTGTATGGGCAATTGCAATGATTTTATTTTTGACTATTTATGTGTTTGTGTGTGGTAGGAAAAATATTGTTATGTACTTCAACTTCACTGTTTTGATTTAAGGTTGGAGACTGCACGATGAGACCTAGACATTTGGCAGTACACCTTCAGCTTGATAGTACCGGTAGCCGGTAAAACTATGGCCGTAAAACAGTTAAATTTGGTTCGTGTCGAGTTCTGGCTTACATACCGCATGACCTATATTTTGTATTGCTTAAATCAATGCGGCTTGCAATGCTGTTTAATACAAATTATGGTTATGATGGTGTCTAGGGGAACAATGTTGCATTTTGTTAAAATCATAGATTTAACATTGAATTTGTTAAGGAAATCTTTTAGTATATTGTACCTTAACCCTTCCGACTCGACACTCTGGATTAGCAGACGATTTATTTCATAAATCAGCATAAATTCATTTTACGGAGGTTCCGGAGACAGTCGATGTTTCACGATTGCCGACTCAATGGCGAGTTAATTAAGGTTTCATTATACACTATACCAAATACTCGAGTCATGTAGGGTTGTACTCTCTAAATAAATCAACATTTTTTACGTGAAGGCACTTCAGACAGTTTTTATGGTTTTAGCTTTTGCAAACATTGATAGGTTAAGCATGGGTGTGCGTTAGTAAATCACTGAAATATGATTAAGTTAGAGACTTAAGTAAAACATTGCGCTAAAACAGTTTACATTCCACTAGAAAACGGTAAAAAAAGAAGGTGCACAAATAGTCGATTGTGATTTGTGTCAAGTCTTTTCTTTCAAACTTTATGACATATTTTTGTTTTATTGTTTTAATAAATTTGGTAAGAATGTTCTTCAAAAAAGGTATGACTATGAGGCTCTTTATGTGTAAAATGCCGGAATTATTTTCGCTTAAATTTCTCGCTTTTACATTGAATAATTTAAGGAAAATGTTTATTATATTGTGACCTTAACAAAAAGGTTTGTCTGACTTTTTGTAAAATTGTGTTACAAATTTAACTCAACAACGGCTGTAATCATTCGTGATATATCGACTATATATTCGAAATCCTTCTCTAGATAGATTGATTCATGCAATAAATCGTCTGCTGATCCAGAGTGCGGTGGTCATATAATAACATTACCCTTAACGACACAGGACGTCACACAGAAACAAACGTGAAGGGGACTGGAATAAACTGAACCGTCAGAGAACAGGTAAAATGGACCTTTTTAATTAAAGGTACAATACACGGATGAGAAGAAACGCATACAGGACATTCTTTTACTTTTAAGATTATATACGTCGCCATTTACCATTGGAAAGATCTACACTCGATTGATCAATAACGGATTTTAGGGAGTCGGGAAAATAATGCTGTTTATGTTATATTTTGTAGTTGTTAAGGCAAGTAATGTTCTCGTTGACGCGTAATTAAAGTTTATAACTGTTTTTTTTTTCAAACGAGAAACAATATCACGGGAGGAACGCACTGATTAAGGGACGAAACGAAAGTAGTTACGATATGTATTTTTTAAGTAAGTTATGATATACATGTACTGATTCTTGGTGTAACATATTAGAATAATGTGTCCCGTAAAAAACATTGATACACAAAACCCCAAATAATCCGTATCGTATAAAATAGGTATAAAAATGCAACTTGTGCTTGAGTGAATAACCGACACGTGATGACCCGTATCTCAAGAATACTGGGGTGTCTCAAACTAAATGTTGACCCAATTTGAGTGGTCTTATCTTCAATAAAAATTGCAACTGTCCAAATAACAGGCAGTTGGGTAATAGAAAATTCAACCAGGAACACTTATTTGTTTTCAATTTGCCGTATGTGAAGGTAAACTTCCGGATAATGTCTTTAAAATCCAAAACTCTGAAGAAGTTATGTATTCGTTAGGCTTAAGTATAATTAATGATCACCTCGATAATCATGTTAAGTTGTGTTATTTATTAATCACCAATAGATGATTATTTAATGGAGATAGTGTATCTTGTATTAAAAATGAAATGTTTTTCCTAAATGCCTATAGTAAACACACTACGTTATTCAATTTCTAGTTTTTTTTTCTACTGAAACTAATTCGATTCTTGTTTTTAATTGCTATGTGATATTGTACACTGTATACACATGTTTAGTTTAAACAGATTTATTTTAAACAATGCACATTTGTTTACATTGAATTACAACAATGTTTATTATACAAACATGTTCAAATAGGATAGGAACGAAAGACAATGTCTTATAGAGTTCTTCTCCCTATACAATAATAGTTTCATGTTGTGAAACGAAAATAATTGGATGTAAAAGATTTAAACAATAATAACATGATGGTAAAAGAACGAGAAAATCCGTGTATTGAGTTTCATGTGTGAAACACAGATAACGGATTGATACGAAAACAATGTAGGAGGGAGTGGCAGAGGTTAGGGAAGAAAACAGAGAGGTTTTGAAAGCTTGTTGTGTGAAAGGGAAGAAAAAGGGTTGAGAGTCGTTTTGTTGCATATTTACGAATCAAAGCGCTTACTCTTGGTAATAAATGTATGAACTGCATCGGCTTTTTAAGTGTTTATTAAGTAGTCACGAGTGGTGTCTAAATATAAAATAGTTTCAATCAGGGGAAGGAATACATAGATATTGAGTTTATAAATTCTCCGCGAATATGTACATACCGAGTGCATTCAAGAAAGTAATGAAACGTCGTTTCGTGAAGTCCGCATATACATAACGGAGATGAATTAATATTGCGTCTCAAGAGATGGTCATTAAAAGCGCTACACTTTGTTCTTAGGCGCGTGCGTAACATTTTAGGGCGTCTTTCACCGTAGGAAAATAATAGATTTGGAATCGGTAGATCTGTGTTAATAAGCCTTTTGAAGGAATGGATCGATTCCGCGTATTTTACGTCATCGGAAAGATTATTCCATTCAGATACATGGTATGGTTAAAACGAATTCGACTACAGTGATGTTCGCGCTTGATTTTTTTTGGATATAAGACGATTTTTTTAATGAGTAATTGCTACGCGATCCAACTGTTGCGAGTAAAAGGGATTGTTATTAGTTTGGTACATTGCTAGAGTACATTTTAATTCATTGCACACTATTTATGTTTTTTAGAGCAATATGCTGATGCCCCGTTAAAGGGAGACTGTACGATTTTGTCTAATATTTATGAATTTATATAAAATATGTAAATAACTTGGTATACATTTATTTCAATATAAATTAAAATAAAAGTTAAGAAGAACATGTGTCTAAATATGCGAAATAAGCCAGATATTTAAATCTGAAATCGAAAAAGGCTTCCATCCGAATTCGCCAGCATATATATCATGCATCTACAATGTGAATCTAAATTTAGTTTTATTGTAGATTCGTTCATATCACACAAAGACACAATTTTGTTTCCTAGCAAATACGAGTAAAAGTGTCGGCATCGGCTTTAACCAGCGCTAACTTGTCTTTGCTGCATTTTATGAAATTCGTCTTCAATGTATAATTGTTCTTGCCTATTTTGGGTTATTGTATCATATTTTTATCAATACATTACAATTTAACACATATGAATATCGAACAGTCTCCCTTTAAGACGTAAAAGGTACCAATAGCCGGGCTGTAGCCCAGGCCACAATAATCAAGATCAAATTATTGCCACTGTAACTTAAAACAGTGTGCATAGTTGTTCAACTATTTGTGTAATGTGTTTCAAAGAATAGTTTAGATGTGTTTGCCTTACGTAGAATCCCAGCATTTTTAACAAAAAGTTTGATTGCCGAACTCCCTCTTTTTTTTTACTATTTGTATTCAGATAATGAGACTTTAACAATTTGAATGACATTTCAGCTGAGTTCTCAAATTGGTCGCATGGGTGTTAAAACATATGTATGTCAACTTTTAAAGTCTTTCAAGCACTTGAGGTTGCATATTTCTCATGCGACTATATTACAATTTCGTGAACAAGCAAGAAATCACGTTTTGTAACATCATCACGAAATTTACTCAGAATATGTTTGCTAATGTAAACAATGTTTTTGTTTGTTTGAAAATGGTCTGTAACATACCTGGCTGCCAGTTGATACAGTTTTCCTGATATGATATGATGAAAAATGAAAGTATTTTATTTGATTTTTTTCAAAATGCCAATCTTCTTTGTCTTATTGACAAATGTTAGTCCAATAATGTATCGTCAAAGATAAAATATGCGTCATAAAGAGTAAAAAAGGTTAGGCAGAAATCACGTGTATTACACTAACTTTACTAAAGCAGATACGTTCAGCAAAACTGCATGAAGCTTGCTGTGGATATTTTTCCTTATGATATCTAAACCGAGTTCTCAAATGGTTCTCTGAACATAAAAAAAGCAGTTCAGAACACTGTAGTTCCTTCGGGTCTCAGGTGAGCCACTGGGGGCCTTTGGTCCTCTTGTTCCATAGTCCAGCCCATTTCGGAATAAGTCTATAAATCCAGTATTCCCAAGTTGTAGATTTCATTAGACAAATGTTTCTTATTATAAGCTCACTAGCGCTACAATGTGCTGATGGTGAGATTTTGTGATTGCCTTTTGTCATTTGTGCGTCGTCTTTAATGCATTGTCAACATTTGGACTGTGAATAGTTAAGGTGCAACATTTATTTGGCTTAATCTTGATGAACCTGGGTGAGAACATTTTTAATTATGATATTTTAGCCGAGTTTGAAACTGTGTCCCGTTGTTTTAAAAGCTGGGTATTTAGGTCATATGAAAGAAAACGCTTGTTAACAGTCTAGACACGACAAATTTAGCCCACTCTTGATGAAATTTGGTCAGGACAATGTAACCATTATATTCCGCCATAGTTTGAATTTTTGGTCACGTGGGTCAAAACCTAGGTCACTAGTTTTAATTTAAGAAAAAAGTTGTTAACACTGTAACCACATTAATTGTACAAACTTCATGCAACTTGGTCCAAACAATTTGTTTCAGACGTTTTCAGAAGTTAAACTGGGTCATGTCTGGTGAATTACAAAGCGTGTCGACACTGTAGAGGACACATTTGTTTCCCGATGAAACTTGGTCAGAACTTGTGTCCCAATGATGTTACAAATATTGTGTCACGTAAGATTAAAATTGGGTCACAAGGTAAAATTAGATGAAAAGCTTCTGTACACTCAAGTGGTCAGATTTATTTCCAATCTTCATTAAACTTGGTCAGAACTTTTGTAGTAATAAAAAGCTCAGATTTGTTGAAAATCTGGTCGTTTGGCATCAACAACAAGGTAACTTAGTCAAATTAAAGAGAAAGCATGTAAACACTCTAGAAGTCACAATTGTTTGGGCAATCTTGATGAAACTTTCACTAAAAATGTGTTGTGGCCAATTTTATTCGCAAGTTAATTAGCTTAATTTGGCGAACTTCGTGCCAAACGTTTTTCAGTGGTGACAATAAAATACACCAACATCATTAATATTCTTTCGACCTAATTAGGTCGCATTTTGGTTGAAAACAAGTGGGGTCTTTGCAGGTTCTCAAAAATTCAGTTAAAGAAAAAACAATATTTCAATTTTTAATTGTTTAACCTTTTACTAATTCTTCAATATAACTGGTAAAACTCATTGAAATTTATGTCAAAATAATGGAGATGGTGCCAAGCCGTTTAAAATCGTGAGCGCTAGGGGGAGGTATTTTTCTGATACCGTTAAAGTAAAACCCTGTGGACATTCTAGAAGACACATCTTTGCCCAAAAATGTATTACTTGAACAGAATATTTCGTTTAACTATTAGTAACCCGAGTTGGAGAAAGGTTCCTGTCTACAAGGCAGCGTGGCACATTTTCTAACATGGTTATCTCGACACCATGTATACATTCTTGAATTGCCATATTTAGCTCACCTGAGCGCAACCTTATAATAGCAAGCTTTTGTGGTAATCTTGTGTCTGTCGTTCGTTTTCAGTCGTCAGTATCTACATTGTGAATGCTCAAGAAGTCACATGTATTGCCCAATCTTCATGAAACTTGGTCGGGAGATTTGTCCCAATGATATCTAGGCCGAATTCAAAACTGGGTAATGCATGTATACAACCGAGTTCACTATGTTAAATTAAAGAAACAACTTCTTAAAACTCAAGAGGTCATATTTGCCGCTAAATCTTCAGTCTTCAGTCAATCTACAGTAATCCCAATAATAACTTGGTCGAGTTCGGAACTGGGTAACATGTTATCTTAGACAAGGTAACATTTCTTTAAACGCTTGTGAACACTTTTGAGGCCACATATTCTGTTCAATGATGATACAACTTGTCGAGAATATGTGTTACAAACGATAGTTACGCTCAGTTCTAAAATAGTTCCTGAAACAACCATAAAGCTGAACCAAACAGTTAAAAAATATCATTTGGGTCTCTAACGAGTGACCAAATGCTTTAGCTTTCTTGTAATCATTGTCAGTGATAGCTCAAGTGTCATGCTAACAAATAAATACTTGACTTTTCAGATTTGCAATGGTGAGACATTATCTCGTAATTTGGATTGTGTTTCATCAATTGAAGATTTGTTCAGGTAAGACTATTGCACCTTTTTTAACTCACTTGAGCACAACAAGCTCATAGTAAGCATTTGTCATCACATTTTGTCTATTGTTATAAGTCAATCATGCGTTGTCTGCATTGACCTTGTGAAAACTCTAGAGGTCACATTTATTGCTTTATTTTCATTATATTTTGTAAGAACATTTGTCCATAACGTAACTTGGCCAAGTTCGAATCTAGGCCACGTCCTGTCAAAAACTAGGACGAATGTCGAATTAAAGAAAAATCTTATTAAAATTTCTGGAATTTGAATGTTTAGCCCAATCATCATGAAAACTCAACAGAATATTTCTTCTAATGAAATTCCAGGCTAGTTCGAAAATTGCCATAGTGTGTTTTCAAACTTGGCTGCCAAGGGGCGGGGTAGTTTTCCTTATATGTCTGTACTAAAACCTTGTGAACACTATCGAAGTCCCATGTTTTGCCCAATGATTAAATAAACACGCCTAGAAATCTTCTAATGATTTCTTTTGAAAATGGTTCTGGTCAATTTAATTTTATCCTTATATGGCTATAGAAAAACCCGGGTAATACATGTACTCTAAAAGTAACATAGTTTTGCCCAATTATCATGAAACACTTATATTACTACTATCTGAGTTCAAAACAGATTCTGGTCCGTTAAAAAACACGGCCACTAGGGGTTGGAGCAGCTTTCCTTATATGACTATAATGCATGCTTGTGAACACTCTAGACGTCACAGTTTTAGCTAATGTGAAGACAACGTGTTCGTGGGGATCTTTTGTGATTGCCCTTTATTTGTCGTGTGTTTTGCGTATTCAAACATTCGCCTTTTCAAAACTCTTGAAGCTATATTTATTTCCCAATCTTCATAAAATGTGCACATAACATTTGTCCGAATTATATCTCTGCCGAGTTTGAAATCTGGAATAAAATAGGTCAATATGTCAAATTAAAGAAAAAGGTTGTTAACATTCTAAATACCACATTCTTCATGAAGCTTGGTCTGAACATTAGTCTGAATGATATCTCGGCCGAGTTGGAAAATGGTTCTGGTCAGATACAAAACATGGCAGACAGGGGGCGGGACAGTTGTCCTTTTATGGCTACCATTATACATTTAAACACTCCAGAGATCACATGTTTTGCCCAATCTTTATTTAACATGTTCAGAATATTTGTCTTAATAATATCTCGACAGAGTTCGAAAATGGTTAATGTCTGTTAATGCAGAAATACAATAAGGAATAAGTTTGTGTCAGCAGAATACAGCAATTCGCATATTATTATCACTGTTTTACTATGGCAGTTGTATTCGATGTGCACGATCTTCCAACTAAAGACGGGGATCAAACCTCACCCGCCATTTTCAGAACGCCATGATGTTTCTGGATCATGATCTTCACAATATTATTAGTAATTTGTCACATTGTGGACAAGTGACAACTGAAAAAAGCAATACATTAATTTGTCATTTACAAATATAAACACATTGTTTAAATGAATTGCAGACGTTAATAGAGTTGTAACTCCAACTTATTTCATTGGAAGTCATATACAATTGTATGCAGTTCAAAACAGTTCTGTTCTGGATGCAGTTAGAGTACATTCCCTGCGATATACATCATATGAAAATGTGTATAGATTGTGAACTTTAATTGACTCTTAGTTACAAATGTTGACACTCAACAGGACACATTAAGTTCAGTAAAATTGGAAAAACTCGAGTCTTAAATCTGAGCTTAAAATGAAAGCTTTATTTTCTAATTCAGCATCTTCTTAAATTTGGGCAAATGTTAATTTCATATCGGTAAATAATAAACACACAATCGGGTATTCTTACAGGGGTCTTTTTTAGTTACAACGACGCAACTTTTCAAAATCCAAGAGCCCCGGCCCCATATCCAAAATGGTGAAATAGAACCACTGGTGAGCTTTTGTGATAGGCTTTTATTTGTGGTTTTCCGTGTTTCATCTGTCGGGCATCGTCAACATAAGTCTTGGGAACACTCTAGAGGCCGCATAAGTAACTTAAACCCAAACGTGCGCATGGTGCGGTAGGACCTACCGCCATTCAAGTGTGATGGGTTTATCTGTTCAACTGGTCGAGATCGGGAGGTTAAAAAAAAGGTTGCGATATAAATATATGTTTTACCACAGGTAACGCATAGCGGATTTGACCAGTGTAGCAGGATTCAGTTGTCTAGATATAGACTTAGTTAAAAGGAGTTATTCACTGGGCTAATATAACCTGCAATCGTTCAGGCTGAAATAAACATTTCTGTAGCATCCGTTTTGTTCACTTCGCATGACTTCGGTCAACTGTCACTTCTCGTTGAAAGTTTATCTTCTAATAACTTTACGTGAAACAAGAGATTCAACTATTGGATGAAAATGAAAAATACTATCGCCAGATGATATAATATGCACATGCCATACACTATCGGTGATCTGGATTAGCTGCAAAATCGTGCTTTTATTGTATTCTTTTCACAAATGTACAAAAAACCGATTCAGTTGCGATTGATGTCGCCAAGAAAATGCTTGAAACACATTTTCAAAAATGATAAATAAATCAGGGACGGATATCAAATGTCTCTTAGTTTACAGAATAGGAATCAAAATTCCATATTAGATCTGATTTCTGAATTGGGTTAAATCAAATATTGCGCAGTTAGTTAAGCAAATTGATAAAAAAAATAATGTTTTCGAGATATTTTCCGTATTGAAGAGTGTTCATTTTGTTTCCTAAGATGGAGTTGTCTTCTACACGAAAAAGTTGCGAATGTATGGCATTCCAGGATATCTGCTGGCAAATCTTAAAAACGAAAATAGTTTATGCTAAACATAAGTAGGTTGCATGTTGTCCGAAGCCATATTAATAAAATTAGAGACGATTTAAATTTTTCTTTGACAGAAAATAAAAAAGTGACCGAGTATCAAATTGGACGAAAACAAAACTGAACAAGAATTTCCAAAATGTGGTGTGTAACATCATCTAGTGATAATCTAGATACACATACTGTTCAAATCATGACATTAATGTCAAACCTGACCAGTCCGCAGGGATCACCGGATTAATATTGCCATATATTTTAGATGACTAATAATTGAAAATCTTCTCTGAAACGACAAGGATCAGGGGTTTAATATTTTGTGTGTCTTAGTGTGTCTCTACTTAATTTGTTCAAATCATTCCTCTGGGGTAACCAATGGGGACACCACGGGGTCAGATGATTTATGTATACTTATAGAGTGACAATAAACTTCGATGTCACCATAAATTACAATAGACTGGATTCTGGGGATTAACATATATCATTATATGTCTTTATATAAATTGTACTACAGTAATTTCATCATATTAACTAATGTTATCAACTATGTTGACAGTTTTTTATCTTACAAAAACCATGTTACCACTCTGGTCGTAAATTAAGATTAAGTTACATGTGGACAACTCTTGTTATTTTAGAATATACCCTGGTGCAATTGTCACAGTTATTCCCTTTTGACTGCAATGTTATTCATGATAGTTAAGTCAACTTGCATGTCTTATCTGACTGCTAATTGTTATTTTAAGGGTCAATTAATTTTATGACTCCTTTCAAAGAAGGTGGCATAAAGCAGTTGCTGTGTACGTCTCAGCGAAATTTCATGACCTGGTGTCAAAACTTGCCACGTCTAAGGTGTAAAATGATTTATATAGACTTGTGTAGTTCATAACTTTGAAAATCTTCTTTGAAACCAGTTTACCTCCACTAGTGTGATAGCTTACCTGAGAATATAGTTCTCATGGCGAACTTTGAGGATACTGTGCTGTCTCTTGTCCGTCAGTCCATATGTGACTAAACGTTAAACAACATCTCCTTCTGAGCTACTGGGCAGTTTCGATGAGACTTGTCATTAATGATCCTTGGGTGACTCTTTCACAGTTTTTTTTCAACACCTTTTATTTTAAGATTGCAAACAAATACATATACAATATGAAGAATAACACAATACTGTAATACAAGCAGAGATGAAAAAAAAACATACAACACATCTGAAGTAATCTATATCATATAAGTCAATGACATACAAAGCATATGTGTAAGTAAAATATCTCTACCTTTACAATCACATGTAATTTTTTGTTGCAAAAACATTTAAGAAATATAAAAATAACAAAAAAAGACATTTTCCACTGTGTATAGACAACAAAGGATGTATACATTATAATAACATATGAAAAAGGCATAGAGAAACAATAATATGTGCATATAATTATATTTTATGACAGATAGATCATACATTTAATTGTATTTGAGTAACGGTACGCTATACTTAGTATTGGTTAAAGTTAAAAGTTGTAAAAAAAAAATCATCAAATTTAAGTTCTAAGTTTGTGAGACAATAGCATTAAACAATGCCCATTCACTCTCAAAGGATTCTAATTTTGTTTTTGAAATTGTCTCAAGTTATCATATGCAAACTTTGTGTATTTCTTGGCTCCTGTTATGCTTGGAATGCTGTTATTGGTTTTTTACTTGTATAAGTATAGATTAATAAAAACAAATCATTATTTATGGCTCTGTCAGACTTTGAATGAAATCTCAATAGAAGCAAAACCTCATAGTAATACAAGGAAAAGATTATCCTGGCAACATTTCGTCAATAATTGCTTCAGATATCTGATATTCCCAAAATAAATTTTCCTCACTGTGTTTGTAAAATGAACATAATGGATCATCAATAATTTGTATTCAATACCCTATTTGTTCCAAGTATCCTGAGAATTAATCTGTATTTGAACAAGTGAAACTTTCCGTCATTGGTTATTAAAAAGGGTAGCTCAAATAAACACTTCCATTCTTTTCGATTAATTATTTTGGTTGTGATTGTTTTGCTTTAACCGATGGTTGTTCATTTTTTTTTTATTTAAAATGGTCTATAATCTTTTTGCACCAAATTCAGTTTTTTAGTATACGTTAGAAAAATGGGCACAAAAAGGGTTTGATAATGTGTTGGTTAGGACAAGATATACAATACATTTTTCACAAATTTACCTACTGCTCTTGTCACCCCTGTATAATTAATAACATGTATTTTCAAATTGTACATTATATTTAATTCGTCAATTATTTTGTGTTTATATCTAATTAACTACAATAAAGTGAGAAGCTGTTTAAAACATTTACTAACAAAGGGTTTGAAATTATGTAAGATATGCATAAAGCATTTTGATAACTGCAATTAAAGAGTGTATAAGTATCAAAATGAAATTTTGTGATACCTTTCCCATTTTCGGTTAAGGATTGATTTTTTGTTTGTCACCATGAAAGTTTTGATGCTCGAATAAATGCATCAAAATTGACCATTTTAAATCTCTTTCACTATATTCCTTTACTATTGAAGAAAACGTTATTTTACTATGCCCGTCCCAAATAAAACTCAGAATATTAGACTTTATTGAATTTAAAATGGTATCGGTGGGTTAGGCAATAATATATACAAGTGATTGAATATTGGCAAAATAAGTGTTTTCACAATTATAACAGTTTTTCCAATTGGTGTTAACGTTCTTCTTTTCAAATTGTTCAAGAACATTTTCCATTTAAATTTTGTTTTTCATCGTAATTTATTTTCACTATTTTGGCAGGTTAACATGGAAATTTTTTCCAAGCTAGTTAAAGCTGTGTTGCATCCAATTTAGTTTCCTTTTGTATGGTATAAGAGTTATATTTGTGCTTGCCAATCTGTACACCATTTGGCTTTGTCTTAATGCCACATGTATGATACAATAATGATGAAACTTCAATATCTATAACAAGTTAGAGTCTGGGTCACGTGTGTCGAAAAACAGATCAAACGGAACAATCTTAGAAATACGTGTTACCACAATAAAAGCCGTGTGTATGACTCAACCTGGGCGAAACTTTTCAGAATGTGTATCTTTACAATGCATAGCCCAAGTTCAAATCTGTGTAAAGTGGGGTCAAAAACTTGGTCACCGGATCAAATATCATAAATGCTTTGTATCCACTCTGAAAGACACATTAATGATTCAATCTGTTTCAAAACTGGTCGGAATGTATTTTTACGATATCTAGGAGACGATCTGGGTCAAGTGGTGTAACATATATGGGTCACCAAGTCCAATTAAAAACCAAACCTTGTTACTACTCCAGAATAAACATTTATGATAAAATCTTGATGAAACTTGGTCAGAATATCTAAGTTAAAAGTTGTATTTCGTTGGGGCAGGTTTGAAAACTAGGTCATTTGATCAAATTAAAAAATAAACTGTAAAAAAACTCTAAATTGCTGTGACATAATTAATATGAATACTAGCCTGAATGTTTATTGACAATTGTTGTACATTGATTTCAGGTCAGCTTATTAGAGTCATCATGGCCCTCTTGATGTATTGTTTGCTTATTTAATACATGTTATTACATGTACTATTATTGGTTTATATATTTGTTTAAACTGAATATGCCTGTTTATGCGCAGTATTGTTATTCATATTTCTTGTTTAAGGTGTGATAACTGTGTCTCCAAAAGATGAATATCCATCACCTGGGTCACGTTTTAATATAACATGTTACAATGATGCTAGAAGTGGTGTTGAATGGCACAAGACTGGTGTCTTACTTGGAGTCTGTACATCATCCGGCTTTTGTAATCCACCTTCTACTGGCTATTCAACCTCTGCTGATATTGCAAATAATATGTTTGTGTTAACTTTAAACACAGTGTATTATTCTAATTTTTACACGTATTCCTGCACTGACAGATCTTCAACTGCTCATCAAGATCAATTGACGCTCAAACTAGGAGGTAGGTATCATTTATTCATGTTTAGTCTTCACGCTAACCTAACAACACGCGTGAAAGACTGGGGCTAGGATAAATTCAGTTGTGTGTATACAATATAATTGGGATGGTAAAAATGTAATCGGTTAATATTATTTCATAATTATTCGGATTGTACTAATTATTGTGAAGACTGCATGTTTGTGTTATACAGCTTGAACATTTAAAAAAGGAACAGCGACAAATTCCAATATTCAAATTCCTATATTGTATTATGTTCTCTGAAAAAGTAAGCTTAAAATAGTAACTTTTTGCGTCGGACATAGCTCAAATTTGATGGTATTGGGTCTTTGGGAATGTGAAACAAATTTACCCGATATTCCCATGTCAGACTGTATGGCCACCGTTTATGGCATCTTTCCTTTACTTCGTTTCTGAGCGTGTGGTCAGACACTGATGGTCTGAATTTACTTAATTTCAGCACCCGTGTAAGGACATGCACGTATTTTTGGGTCCCCTGCTCAAATAATTGGTCCCATACCGGTTTCAAAGGAAGGGCTATAGGTTACCCCTGGTCCATTCATCTGCTAGTCTAAACAATATGCATATCCTGCAATAATTAAAACAAATCAGAGTTTTTTTTTAACTTGGGAAAAGTACTTATACCGCCACTTGGGCAAAACAAGCGCGAAAAAAACTAAAATTGGGGATATTCGCGTCGTGAAATCTTCAGATACGGAATCATATGGGGATTTCTTATTAATTGGTACTAAATTAAACCCTTGGAGATAATGTACGTTTGGAACCAAACTAATGCATTTTTGCTTTCTTTTTGGAATTTTTCGGTTGTCCGTTTGGAAGATTTCTTCGATTGGGAAAGTGCCTTATACGGGTACTTTATGAAGAAGGAAAAAGTCGCTTAATTATTTTTAACTAGTTTGATGAAACTTGTTATTTTTGATAAACAGACATATTGGGAATATTCATGTTTTTTTTCAGTTTTACAGTCATAGAGTAATTGTGATTGCAATGGTTACAGAAATTAAACAAACATAATACAATCTGGTTCCTGAAAATACAAAAAGTACGTTCTCAAGCTTGCTGTGTGAAACTCTTTATGATGATATAGAGTAGATGGAGAATATGCACAGACTCTTTAGACTAAACTTGTTGTTGCTATGGACTTATCGAAAACTAAAATATTGATCCTGCCACAACTGAACAGTACTCATGGTGGGCTTTTATGATCACCATTTGTCCGTGGTTTTTTGTCGTTTGTCATAGGCCATATTTATTGTTGAATCTTCACGTATCGTGTTCAGATCATTCGTTGCAATAATAGCTTAGACGAGTATGGAACTTGATATCATATAGGGTAAAAAACTATGTGACTAGGTCATCTTAAAGAAAAAGCTTTTGTACTACTCTGGAAGCTTTCGGCATTTTCGACGAATCATAATGCAACTAGTTCACAACATTTGTTCAAATGAGATTAGAAATATGGACCATTAGGTCAAATTTAGAAAAAGCTTATACACACTCTAGAGGCCATATGTATTGCTCAAACGTCATGAAACTTTTTCTTATGATCTACCCTTCAAGTTCAAAACTGGGTCATGTAGGATTCGAATTAATGAAAAAGCTTTTGATCGCTTTAGTGGCCACAAAATTACATCACCTTAGCAAACGGTGCTCATGGTGAGATTTTAATGATCGTCTTCTGTCCGTCGTTTATCTTATGTATGTCGTGCGATGTGATCAACATTGGCTTGTTAACACTCTATATGCCACATTTATTTCCAATCTTTATGAAACTTTGTCATAGCATTTGTCCTAATGATATATCGGCTGAGTTCTAAACTGGATCACGTGAGGTCAAATACTTGCTCACTAGGTCAGATTAAATAAAAAGCTTGTCAACACTCTACACGTCACCTATGTCGAATCTGCATGACATTTGGTCAAAACAGTTGTTCTATTGGTATCTGACTCGAGTTTGAAAATGGTTCAGGTTCATAAGTTGCTATAGTGAAACCTTGTTAACAGTTCATAATTAACATTTTTGGTTCAATCATGATGACACTTTCACATGACATTTGTTCTTATTAAAGCTCTTGGAAAAGTTTGAAAATGGTTCCGGTCTATTTAATTTGCTCATAACATTTGTTTCAAATGATAAATTGGTCGAGTTTGAAATTGGTTCTGAACCGTTAAAAAACATGGTCGCGAGTTTGCGGGGCAGTTTTTTATGGTCATAGTGAAAACCCTTTGGTATTGCTGAAGAAATCACATGTTTAGTCAACACTTGGTCCGAACATTTGATCTAATGATTTCGCAGCCAAGTTTAAAAATAGTAATAGTTCGTAAAACAGTTGACACAATAGGAGCGGAAGTTTTTCTTAACTGCAAAAGTGAAACTTTGTTAACACATTAAACGTTATATTTATGGTCTGATCACCATGATACCACCAGGGTGGGCGGGCCAGTTTCCCTTACCAAATCTTCATGAAACTTGCTTAGAAGAGTATTTAAAGTTATAATTTGGCTGTGTTCGAA
This sequence comes from Dreissena rostriformis, assembly GCA_007657795.1. Taxonomy (NCBI): domain Eukaryota; kingdom Metazoa; phylum Mollusca; class Bivalvia; order Myida; family Dreissenidae; genus Dreissena; species Dreissena rostriformis. Next base: position 109,884 of record VMBQ01001700.1, read on the forward strand.
ATATTATTTGTCTATTGAAAACATGGTCAACAGAGGGAGGGACAGTTTTCCTCACATGTCTTCTGCGAAATTATGTTAATACTGAATGTCACACTTTTTACCCAATCAGCATGCCATTTAATCAGAACATTACTTTTGTATTAACGACATTTTAGCCGAGTTTAAAATTGCTTCTGGTAAAAAAAATATGTTACTTGATCAAATTAAAGAGCAAGGTTGTGAAAGACTCTATGGACTGCATTTATTGCCTAATCTTCATAAAACTTGGTTAGAACATATGTACCATTGATATCTCTGCTCAGTTAAACAAACGTTCCAGTTCATTTACAAACACATTACCAACAGAGGACAGGGCAATTCTCCTCATATGGGTGTAGTAAAACCTTGTGAACTTTCTAGATTTAAACTTATTTGCTCAATCTTTATTAACCTTCCTCAGGGAATTTGTCCCAATGATGTATTGGCCGAGAATAAAAATGGTTGATGTTTGTTAGAAACATGGCCTTCAAATGGTGGGCAGGTTTTCTTGTACATGTATGTCTAAACATAAACCTTGTGTTCACTCTAGGAAAGCTAATTGTTAGCCCAATCATCAAGAATGTTCAGAATATGTTTTAAAATTTATGATAATTGGGCCAATCTACAAACTGGTTCCTGCCTGTTCAAAACCATGGCCGCCAGGTGGACGGGTACGTTTACATTATATGGCTGTAGCGAAACCTTTTGAACACTAGAGGTTGCATTAAGTGCCAAATTATGAAACTTGTACAGAACATTTGCCTCAATCATGCATCGACTGGGATTGAAACTCGGTTGCATTGGCTCAAACTTATATCACTTGGTCAAAATAAAGACGAAGCTTATAAATAGAATAGATGCCACATTTGTTTGTCAATTCCTGGTAAAAAAAAACATTTGTCCCAGCGATATCTTGAGTTTTTAACTGTGACATGTGGTATCAAAACCTAGGTCACCAGCTCGAATTAAAGATAGCGTTGAAACATTCTTGAGACGGTTGCCCAATATTCAGGTTAAAATACATGGCTGACATGTGTTGGAGCAGTTGCAAAACCTAGTGAACACTATCTTCTGAAAACAATCAAGTTCCTATCGGCTCTCTTATTATGATAATGAATTGTTTTGGAGGGTTTTAAAATGCGGATTTGAAAATAACAACAACTTTTACTTACAATTTATGTCAGAGTATTTGTTTTATTATTGACTTCATTAGCATAAATGTACACGTCTGAAACTACAACATTCAAATGTGTTATATTTGGTGTGTAACACAGTATCTTGGCCCTCTTCTTAGTTGTACTTATTCATGACCCTGCTGTCATATTTGACCACATCCGGGAGAAAAATTATTTCAATAGACCGGTTTAGCGGAATGACTTTCTTTTTCTCTGAAAACAAAGTTTTAATATTGTGTATGTAACATAATATTGTAGTTCTCTATAACATTACTTAAAAAACGCCACTGATGTCCAAACTGAACACGCACCCTCCAGTGGAATTATCTATTGTTACAACTTGCTCAATAGGACTGCATGCAATGCCTGTGGTAATTGGTTATAACTGAAACACGCTCTAGTTTACACTTGGTCAGGACATGTGTCCCATTAATAAATTAAGCCCAGACAAAATCTTTCTTTCAAGAGATAAAAAAGATTGATAAAAAAAGCATAAGTCATATTTATTCCACAACTATCTCAGTTGCAGATCAGATCAGTTAAGTTTCTTTGGGTCTCATGTATTCGCAACAGGAACACTGGCCATCTTGTTAACAAAGTGTCCTGAGTTACTTAAAAAAACTGATAGAGGGATGAAACTTGTTAACAAAATAAATGTCATGTGGACTTACGAATCTCTTCATTTTGTTTAGACTTGTTTACATTTGTGGAGTATTGAAACGTAAGTGTAAGAGTAAGAGCTTCGTGTCCTAGAAAAACATTTCAAGTTCCCTCTTGTTTCGTCATAACATTAATTTATTTCAGTATGTAAATTGAGTGCTGCAGACAGTTTCAGTGAAAACAATACAAGTGAGAGAGTGTCCATTACCACAACATGTCCTTTTCCAAGAACTATAGGCAGCAACATGTTGAATGTTACATGAACACAGGTGCAAGTAAGTAATAAAGTTGGTGTGTGAAGGTAGATTTTCTGCAGACCTAGACTAAGATTGAAAAATTATTTAAATTAATATCCTAAACTTATGTTGACTCTTTTTCCGACCTCCGCTTTCGTGTATCGTTTCTATTGAGTCGTAAACTGTCTACAAGCCACATGTATGACTCTTTATAGATGAAACTTGGTCTGATTGTGTATCTTGATAATATGCCGATTTCGAATCTGGGAAACAAAGGTACGTCCAAAAACAAAGTCACGAGGACAAATCTTAGTAAAACCTTGTTACAAAGTGCAGTCGTCGTAAAATTTCCCGATTTGACTGACTGGCATTTGCATTCGGACCAGCATGTTTTCTTAAGATATCGGTTATAATGAAAGGTGGAAAAATAACTTGAAAAGAAAATTATTAATGTTTAATATTTAAATCTTTTATTTCAGTCGGGTAATATTTTGTTTTAACCAGAGACTTAAAAACAAATAACCATGCTAACGATCGGCATGTTTTAGCCAGTTTCAAGAAGACTGCACTCTTAAGTCCACATTTATGACTCTTGTTAAAACCTGGTGAAAACGTTTAAATTGACAATATCTTAGCTAAGTTGCAATGTAAGTTATGTGTGGGAAAATCTAGGTCACAATTTTAAATCTCATACAAACCTTTTTACTACTATGTGGGCCACATGATATATTGAATAACCTTGATGAAATATTGGAATGTTAATCTTTACATCATTTAGGCCAAGTTCAAATCTGGTTTAGATGTGTACAACAATTAGGTCAGGAGATCATATCTTACAAACTCATATTGCTACTTTAGAAGCCACATTTGTGACGCAATGTGTATTATTTGTTTTAGAATGTTTAACGTTATACTTTTTAGGCTGTGTTTGCATCTAACAATTGATGTTTAAAACGCGGTTACTAGGTCCAGTTTTGGATTGTGAAAAGTTGGAATTTTGTCTGGTATGCGTTGACATTGTGTTTCTTGCATAAACCTTTGTATTCTGTCGACATTGTATCCTACATTGCTTTGCATATTCTAACGAAACTTCAGACAACAAATCGTTGCGTTACTCTCTGTCACCGATGTTAAATTGACCCTGCCGGTGCATATTTTGACCAACAAAGTTACATTATACTTAAAAAGTTTAAAGTCTTAAATAATTATTTTCTGAAGACTTATATAGTAAATAAATTTTAAATCTTTTCTGAAACCACAATTCTCAGAGCTTAGATATTTGGTATGTAACATAAGCTTTAGGTCCTGTAAAATTGTGTTCAAATCATGCCCCTGTGGTTTAAACTTACCATGCGCCAGGGGTAATATGTGTTGTATAGACTTATATAGTGATTCATTTTTAAAATCCTCCCAAAAAACCACAATACAAAGAGCTCTGATATTTGGTATTGTACATTAGGTAGTGATCTTGTAAATATTTGTTCATATCCTCCTTCTCTGGTAAAAAATGGACATTTTTCAGGAGCCACGTGATTGATAAACACGTGTATAATGAATACATTTTACTTAAAACAAAAATCTCTGAATCCGCATGGGTCATTCGGCTTGTAACATCGTGTAGTGGTCGATTTCAAAGTTTTTTTCGTTCATACCCCAGTGGTCAAAACTTGAAACGCCCTAGGGGTCACAGAATTAATATAGACGTATGTGGAATGAAACAAAAGTGTTCAAATCATTCCACTGTGATCAAATCTGACCACGTCCCAGGGGTCACATGACTAACATAAACTTCTCTGGCGAACTCTTTTCAAAATATATTTAAAAAAAGAGCATTTTAAGGGTATTATATTTGACATGTAATATCATATAGTGCTCTGCTTTGTTTGTTCAAATTGTGCCATTAAGTTGAAATTTGGCTCTGTCTGAAGTGCAATATTCATGGAATTAAACATAACTATAGCTTAAACGTTTTTAAAACGACACAGAGCATGTATTTTATATTGTTATGATACGTAGTGTTGTTTGCCTTTACAAAGATTGTTCATATCATGCCCGTAGGTTTAAATAATACCACGTCCCATTACACCTTTTTGCGATCCAAGGCCATCTTGTTCATACTTACAGTGTTAATGATATGTTTGTGTATTTCTTTCAATTATTAGTACTGTTAAAAAGTGCACCATGTTTTGTTAAGAAACATGAGTTTGCTTTGGTTCGAAATAATACAATTTGTTATGCCACATGAAGTGTTATTTAAAGTTACTACAGTTTTGCACAAAATTGCTACATTGAATTATTTCATATGCACGAACTATAATGTATATGCATGATAGTGGCATGGTTGTCGCTTTATATATAAAATAGATTAGAATTTAACACAGATAATAAACTCAATATGTGAAGGTACTGATTCCTCCTCCACACACTTGTATGTTTGGAAACAGACAAATCCATTAGTATGTTAAAGACAAAAAAAATCACATTCGTCTAAATAATGTGAATTCCTAATATAATACTTTTTTTAAATTTTGTAATATATTAAAATTACTTTTTAACCAGTGGCAGTGCATTCATTTGGCCATAATAGTCAAGTTTGATATCGAATTTTCCGTTCTGACTTGTCACAAATTCGATGATACTTAAACTAACATAAGATTTACAAACGTGTTATCATTTCTTCATACTGTTCAGCTTGTGTTAGTGTCGGCCTCGACGTTATGCTCTTATTAGGAGTAACGTGCAAGATATTCATATCACTTTTTCTACTACAGGTTTTGTTTGGAAACTTTTAACGTGTTAGTTACCAAGTTCTATAACTCTAACCAGTAATTTAGCAGAATAATGTCGCATTTTGTACTTAGAAAATTCAGGTTAATTTTGGCCAGCCTTTTAACCGGAATATGTCAGTTATAAAAGTCCTCAAAATGTTTGCTTGCGAGATGAAATTTCCGCTTACAAAAAAGCACGCGAATAGTAGATATCTGTGTAGCTACTTTAAATATTTAATAGAAAACTACCCTCATTTATTTGTGAGTATCACATAAGGTCAATGACTAAGGCCTTTGTCTTAAACATGCAATTAAGCAGAATTATGCCATTTTTGTACTTCGAAAAGTCAGGTTTATGTTTGCGTACAACACCGCCATACAGCCATACCTCAATATCCACTACAGATATTACAATAAAAAGATATTTGTTTAGGTTCTTTTAAATCAGAAACGTAAAAAAGCCTTTAACTATGACCAGCCTTTCATCATTATAATTCACTCTTATGTACTTGTTTAATCATACTAATGTTTACGTGCAAAATGACATTCAGGATTTGGTTTTCTTGTAGCAAATAGACATCTCTAAAACACTACAACAGTTATGCATGTAAAACTGTACACATGTGCTCGATAATCAATTGAATTCAATAAATGAACAATAAAGTAGATATATTGATAATGTGTTAAATATAAATACAAGATTTATCCAAACTAATGTGTAATACACTAGATAAGTGACCGTATGATTATGATGCTCCCACATTGCACTTTTGTCTCAAACTTTGCTTATGTCGTAAAAAGTTCGCCGAACTCTCAAGGTACGCATGTTAACTCATCGGCTAGTATCGCACTACCATGGTTCTAAGCCTCGCATGATATACTTGATTTTTATCCAAAACTCACATAATATTCTATTTATCCTATTATTTCCTCCTTTTTTCTATGAATAATCATCAAATATCGCATTTTTTGACGATTTTCTTCTTCCGTAATTTTTTGGAAAGACCCGAAAGTGATCTAAAAATAGTATACTGTAGAGTGTATCATTGCGTGTCTTTTCATAACAAAGTAGTCCATGAGTAGTCCATGAGATAACAAACATTTTATTGAACAAACAACCTTTGTAACATAGTTCGCTTATGTTATATGTTGAAAGAGAGACACTGCTTATTTATAACAATAACAATATATCATTTACGATAGTTTTTATTATTTTCGGGGCACTAATGTTCACTCGCAGGGCCCGTCGTACTGTAGCGAAAATTTGACATTTGATGGTTAGGGTAGATTTTGGTAATTCGTGTCGCTGCAAGTGCTCGTGAGAGAATTTCCAATTCAATTATTATTTATTTAGATCTGTGAGTGATCCTGTACTCAAGGAGTTTAGGACATTGAAGTTTTGGATGTTAAATGTTACTCGATAAAACTGTTAGGTAAAAAGCCTTGCTGTTGAAACATTGAATTCCGTGTTTACAGTGGAAGTTGTGTGGTGGGTGGGGAACATGAAATCTGATTTCAAAGTATGTTCAAGAATTATGACAGACACAGGATTTGTTTTTGAGGTTACTGTTGCTGTACATGTTGTGTTTGTTTTTCTAATGGTGTATTCGTACCTCGACTGTGCTTTTGTGGACGTTGACAATATGGCTGAACATCGTTGAAGTTGTTTTTAGTTACTGAAGAATGTTTCAAGATGGACTGAACATTCTTTTAACCAGTAATAGCCACAATTTCTGTGGGGGAACATCAAAGCCTCGCAGCTTCTGGACAAGATGTTTTCGCGCAAAGGTGTTTGTGTAGCGTTTGACCTCAGGAAGATTTGCTGCCACCGCCATGGTTTTAAGCATCTTTCCTAGTTTGACCTCTCCAAGGCGTTGTCTAAGAAACCACTGACTGGAGCAACCCTCTTTGGTGCGCGGCGCTAGGTAAAATTAATCGTCATCGTTTGAGAATCCCTCTGGTCGCTATGCGGAATAAGCCTTGTACATGGCGATTGGGTCATGAGGAGAATTAACCGCAAACATCTTGGGGTCGCCCAGATTCTCATTAGTGCGAGTTTTTGTCCGCCTCTCATGAAACTCTGAGAATTCTTCACCTTCGGCAGTGGTTCGCAGCTTCACATCTCGCCATCTAAATATACGGTCTACTATGTGTTTTTTTGTTGATGGTTTTTATGATTTTGTTTAATAATTGTTATTTCTTTACAACAAAAAAAATAAAATAAATAAAATGCACACACAAATTTATAAATAATGAATGTCGCGTTTTATAGTATTTGACTGGTGCACACTTATACAGGTCTGTCAGTACTGTATCAACTGTTCGCTGGAGTTTCTTAAGCTTCCATTATAATACTATTTTGATAATATTTGTGAATAAATTTAGATGTAGTCTTCAAATTTAAAATGCAAAAATTCTTGACACTTCCACAATTTTATCAAATTTGGCGACAATTGACTTTGGCGATGGACAGCGAAACCCCTGTAGATCATTTTTGACACTGACATTATCATACATCAATAATTTCATTTGAGACAAGCTTTATTGCATTGAATACGGTATCCTAAATGTTTACAGTTTGAAAAAAAAGAAAACACTTGTTTAAGTTGGTTTTCTATAAAAACCATGTAATTTGAGCTATAACTAATGATTGAAAGAAAGCATTTTGATAAAATTGAGTTATCCACCTCAAATTGTGTAGCTCAGTTGTCCCTCTTAAGCCATAGTGGAGACTGTTATTAAGCCACATTGCGTTTAACAGGGAACATGGAGTGTGTTGACCAAGGACAGCAGCTGCCCAAATCTGGTCTATGTCCTCATCGGTGAGAGGTCCAGCTTCCATTGGGCGGTTGCCTTGGCCCTGAATACAGTGATGAACAACTGTTCGATAAAGTCAAGGTAAGCATTTTAGAGTTGGTTTTCTGCCTTACATCCATTCATCGGACAACTCAAATAGCTTAAATTGTTTGTATTAACAATTCAATTAAAAAATCCAGTCAAATATACTTATTTATGTATTTTACATTGAAAAAGAAACAACTAAAAATGCAGATTATATGCTAGTTATAAAAAATTCTATGAATCATTTTAATAATTTATGCATTTATTTGGAAAATTCTTATCGATTCATTTACGGTAGATATAGTTAGAACAGAAATAAACTTATAATACTGTACATTTCATAATTCATGAATTTCTTTAAAAATTATAACCTGTTTATTAAGGCTTTTTTGAATTGAAGGTTTGACGAGTCAGCGAAAAGTCTGTTCCTGAACCGGACATAATGCTGTGTGGAAAACAATGACGACGGAAGTACCGATACATCGAGCTAATACAGCTTCTCAATGAACTCGTTTCATAGTCCGACCCATCCGGCATAGTTAGAGATAGTGGATATTCTTGCCACAAAGTGATCTAACTGATCCACGGGAATTTCATGTATTTGCTTTGTTTCAGGTTGATGTTCAGATATCTGCGAAATTTGTTTATATCAGCCAATGTTTTTTTTTGGCTGTGTTTTTATTTTCTTGGTCAGTGATTACTTTAAATTTATTTACATGCTCAATGTTAACTTCCTTAAACTCATTGATTTTTAAAGTTTCTTGCACAATGGAATCCTGTTTTTGATCATTTATGGGAATGTTCTCAGAAGCTAGATTGTCAGTAGCAGGCAATTCCAGTTCATTATCAAAACTAAACAACATTCTGGCATCAAACCCAAACTTTGCCTGAAAGTCTTCATATTACATTTCAGCAACATCTTGTGTATTTGCAATTTGATCATTGAGTTCAGTTTTAAGTCATAATCCTCTAGTATTAAATTAAAATTTGGATATTCAATATGATCAGACATTTTTGTTGAATTTTGTTCGTTTGCAGACAGCAATTTTAGTGCAGAATATTTACAACATAAATACATGAAAATAAATATATAACAAGAAAACAAACGTTTTGTTTTATTAATTATTTCTTTATTTTTTATAATTGAGTTACATTCTGAATTGATAATAATTATAAATCCATTTCTTTTTATTCATATGAGATCGTTTAAAATATTAATTTCTCATGAAATTTAAGAATGAGGTCAAAAAAAGTATTTCAGTCTTATAGTTCCGTCTATAAATGGCAATCGGAAAATACCCTGATCTAAAACTACCGATAGTATATAGCTCAAGCTTATAAGATCGTTGTTATTCTATCGATTTTCATCTGGTAATATGATAAATACAAGTTCATTAATGCGTCAGCAAAACTTTACTTTTAATCAAATGTATATTCTCTTTTATTGATTTTCAATTTTATTTTCGATGCTATGAGGTTAATTTATATTTATACTTGCGCTTTATTATAAGTTCCAGTAAAGGTCCAAATCTGTGTTTTGCATTTACATTACGAGTCGTGACCTCTTGAACGATAAGTGTTCTTTTATTTGCGTGTGTTGAGTAAGTTCTTTGTGTATGTTGTAAATTGCTTAAGTTCACTTTCAAATAATTATTGCTTGGGCTGACAGTTGTTCATATAGATGATTTAAAACGCCTAAGATTTGCATTGATCTTTTCAAAGCGCAGACCCCAGCATCGCAATCTCATGTGTTATGTAAATGGTTTGTTATATAAATACGATAGAATACTAGCTTTACATTAGCCATAGCTAATAAAATAATGCGAACACGAATTCCACTCATTGAAAAGTGTCTGGGCTTTTATTATTTATTCATAAGTGAATCTTATTTCTTGGTTAGTAGGCAACACAACTTTAATGCAAACATTATGACAATACTAACTGAGAATGTTTACTTATTCCTTACGGAGATGAGCGGTCTAGGCATTTAAATCGCATATGGTATTACATTTGCAAACACGACATGCTCGATTTTGTCTAAACTTTTTAAAACAGTGGTTTAAAGTTGAAGGCAATGACCACAGCTTTAAGCATGTTTAATGTTTACTGCCGGTTTGTATTTTATGTATTGGACGTTCGGTCACCCTCCTTCATTCAGATTTGTTAGTAACGTCGTGTAGTTCTTAATTCTTATGCAAAGAAAACTAATATCTAAAAAATGCCCTTGTGAAATAAACAAATATGTCCAGTTGAGTAGATGTTTCCTCTTGTGATCGTTTTTCATTCAACGTAAATCTCTTACAAAATGAAACATGGTATGTCAATATAACTGATTTCCCGTTCATTGTAAGTGAATTGTAACCGATCCACTGTAACTAGTTTAGTGTGATGTACGCTGTTAATTTTGTTTGGTGTTTGTTTCATATTTTTGATATATTTAGGATCAAAAAAAAAACATGCTTCTTCCAAACCTTCCTATAATTGAGATTGAACCTATTGTCATGTTATTTAATCGACATCGAATGCTAAGTTTGCAGTAACGGTTTGTCCTAAGACGAACCTTTAGGGTCATTGTGAGTATAGACATGTTCTTATTGCATATTATCTTATTTTATCTGAGTAGCAATTACGCAACGATATCGTGATTTGTGTTCTGAATATTTTATATTCCACACAAAAAACGATGTTTTATATGTGTGCTTGTATGTGTGTTTTATTTTCAGGAAAAGCCATCTACGTAAATACTACATATTTATCCTTAGCGTTGAACATCGCCATTACATTTACATGAATGCGACAGAAGAATTACAATTATGAAAACGATTTGTTTTGAACACATCATCACTTATCCATTGTGTGACTGAATGTGTGTAGTTTTATATATGTACCTGATGTTTTCATAGTTAAACTATGTTAATATTGATTCGCATAACAACTTCACAAAATAATTAGTTATACAATGCTATTAAGAGTGAATATGAATGCAAGTCGTTTTATGTCGTTCAGTCCTGCGTATACGTACATAGCCACATAATGCCAATTATTTATAGCATGAGGCACACATTCTAAAGCAAAGTACTCATTCTAAATGTCCATTTTAAGCAAATCACACATCACCGTTAAAACTGGTTTTGATTTAAAATAACAACTGTGTTTCCATCCAATATTTGCTATATGAAAGCGTTGGTGTAAATATAATATTCCTGCTAACATTATACATGAAAGACTAGAGATTGTGAATAAAAAGTTCCCTTCTGACTCTGTTTGTGTAATGTTATTATTCATATATTTCTCAAATAAGGCATATGCAATATGTGTTTTGTTAATTTTGTTAGGTGCTTTATCGCTAAAATGGTTTTCAAAATTATTTTTTTTTTTGTCACAATATGTCATAGGTGCATTCAAATGTCACTAAGGGTTGCTTAGTGTTAAAGTGTTAAATTAATCGGTTCAATTGTATAACAACGACAATGACAACAACGACGACGGCGACGACGACGACGACGACGGCGACGACGACGACGGCGACGACGACGACGGCGACGATGACGACGACGTCAACAACGACAACAACAACATTTAATTTAATTTTATTTAATTTAATTTAATTTTAATTTTATATTGTACTCTTTGTACATGAATAATTATTTCCCTACTGAAGAAAAATGTCCGCATTAGAACAAGTTTTAAACGAAGCAAGTATTGCTTGTTTTTTTTTGTTTCCCACATAAAAGGAAATTTCGTGTTATCCCGCAATGCCTGTACTACCACTTGTCAATGTTTTGCCAACTACTACATGTAGTATGCAATACACAGTGTCTAATTAATAACCTTCGCACAAACTAATTAGCAGTGCGCATAAACTCTATTGTAAAAATTTCGCTTTAAATTTTACAAATCTTTACGAACAACGAACAATGTTCAAAATTATATAGTACACACAGTGTACTATAACGGTGAAACGAAAAGCCGCGAAACAATGTTTCCCAATAGTTAAATCGTTAAACCGGTTTAATAATCATTGAAACGGCATATTTTACCGAAGTCAATGATAGCTTGTGTTTAAAATTTATTCACAAGTAAATCGTGTGAATAAATCTACTTATTTTAATCATAACAATGAAGTGTTTCAACATATATTTATCTTCGAAGTGTTTGTATCTTCAAATACAACCTTTTTCACTATGCAAAACTTTGGTACAACTACTGAACCTGGACTATTGTATAAACGGATCAGTGAAAACAAATTAATTGTGTGATGTGCGTTAGTTGTCATGCAGGTACACTTTATCTCTTCTGGTTTACACGAAATATGGATATACCCGAACTCAGTTAGAAAAGAAACATTAATCCCAAAGCTAAGAACACGTCTTCGCGATATCTATATAAGCAATTGGCGATCAGGACTAGCGGACTCAACGTCTCTTGATGTATACAGAGAAATACAATTAATTTCGAAAAATCCGCATATATTAGCCAGTTGGATAATCCAAAATACAGAAATATATTGGCCAAATTACATTTATCATCCCACAAATTAAATATTGTAATTGGTCGTCATAATAATGTGCCTAGACAAGATAGAAAATGCACACTTTGCAACCTTAATGATATTGAAGACGAGTTCCATTTTGTCCCATATATATCCACATTCGGAAACAATATATTTCAAAATATTTATATAACCATACGAGTATGTTTAAATATGTACGTTTAATGCAAAGCGAAAATAAAACTATTTTTAAAAAAGTCGGCAACATACTGCCATAAAGTCTTCCAACTAAGAGACATGTTAATCTCAACAGTTTTAAAATTATCAAGTCGGTAACCTACACAGTCCACATACCCAAGTCTTGTTGCATGTTCATGTATGTGTATGTTTTGTGTTGTTGTTCGTTAGTTTTTAAAATATTGAATGTATTGTATAATTGTTGCTTAAGTAATTTTGTCACATTTATCCCTCTAGATCATCTACATATATTTTTTTTTCTCATAGATGGTCAAAGTTGGGGTATGATTAAATTGACAAGTGTATATAGATAGTGATACAAAAGCAGATGTTTTCAAACCTATATTAAAATTATTTAACTACGAATGAAAAAAGACATACAAGTATTAAGTTGGATTTATGCAATTATATCTGTTCTTCATATTAATGTTTTTTCTTTAAAAACAAACGAAATAACTAAAAGTTGTTTATGTATAAACAAGTAAAATATCTTATATTTGATAATTGAAATATTTTTATTTTTTTCTCTAAGGAAATTTGGTCCAGACAAATGTAATAAGTGTAATAACATTCTCGCAAAATCACGAAAATATTTATTCCTTATATTGTAAATTGATCTGTTTCTTTTTTTAATGATTTATATTTTGTTCATTTTGTATTTACTTCATGCTGTAATTTTATATACATTTAAATGAAGATGAGCTTGTAATGCTTAAGCCTGAATGAACCATAATGTTCTATTCTGTTCTGTTCTGTTATCTTAATATAAGTGCAGTGGCCTTAGCGTCGTTGTTCAATAAAAAAAATATATGTACAAAATATAAATCACATTATACTTCTATATACAAAATGCTACTTATATTAATTTTAAATGCAATACCTTTAATAAACATGCACAATTTAACATAAATAATGAATCAATAAAGTGTTAAGCGTATAACAATGTCTAACGCACTCAAATTGCAATGAATAACAATGTCCGGTCTTCTATCCTACGGCGACATAACGGGATCCTCGGGGCAAGTGCACAATCACGCGGTCATCAAGTACATGTGTATTGAGCTCATTTTATTTAAAGCATGCTATGTGATCACACTATTGAAACACACAATCGGGTGTAATATGTGTGTCCATGGACAGTTCTTTTGTAAAGGCCATGTAGAATACCTCTCCATAGCCTATTAGGAGACTGTATTTTTTCTCCGTGCGTAGAAATCATCGACGTCTGGGAAGTCAAAACACGATGGGCGCCATCGTCGCCGGCCTAGTCAGCCCTTCGTGGTTTTATTGACAAGCAACACACTTTATGGTTTCGTGAACTATATGTTATGATCTGCAACCATGCACACATCTTAATATATCCATTATAAACATGATCACAAAATAAAACGGTAATAAAACAAATCAGCCGTTCGACAATACAAACAATGCAAACGAGGTGATATTCATTGTATCATTTCAATTATAATAATAATACTAATGATACTAATACTTATAATAATAAGAAGAAGAATAAGAATAATAAGCAATGTATAAATATATTAATAGAGTTTACTTGCAGGTATACATATTTATGTCTGCGTTCAACGTCAGCACGATTAAAGGCTTCTGATCGTCAGTGTAAATCTGGTATATTTGAAAGTGACGGCAAGGATTAGGTATCTCGTGCATAAACCGGTGTAGGTATTATTTGTTAGTTAGGCCATAACCAGTAATCACTATATACTTACTACAAAGATACAATATGAACTACATATATGTGACATCTTGACGATAAAAGATTATTAAATTATCTACCTTTGACACAATCCATTCTTAACGGAAGTGATTAATCCGTAAGTAAACCAACATGCCATTGAAACTTTTGAATCAATAAGAATAGTGAACTTATTTTATATGTTAAGCGTGTGATAAATAATAAACTACACATGATGGGGATAGAGGAGGAGTCGGCTTTGCGAAAATATTTAGCGAGACCACTGCCCTTGCCGAGCGAATATCAAAACCGGTTGTACGAATGTGCTGATTGGACGATATTGTCACCTGACTAAATGTTATTTTTTTAAATATAGCACATTAACACAAATATATTAGCACAATAACAAAAAGGTATGTTTTCATAAAATTACTTTTATGTAGAGTTCATGATATGCTAATTACTATGGGCGGTCGAAACGTGTATGTCATGAAAGAAATTACATACAGATTTGTGACTGAAAAGGAATATTTGAAACTGCCATACAAATAACAAGGGCATTCACAACCAAATGTCATTAACATAAACCAGGTACTTATATAAATCGGAAAAGTTTGCACTTAATGAAGATTTCAAATAAAACTGGTCATAATACAAAAAAAAAATGAAAATGAAAGAACGTTTCAAAATGCCATAAGAAGTGAAAACAATAGGAACCCGAGCCCTATTGACTAGCATGATTATAATGACTATAACTGCATAAAATACTTTGCAACACAAATCACATAGATACGCACTTGTCGTCGTAAAATACTAAGTATTGATGTTAGGGAATAGCAATTTTTGTTTTATGTGAGACTTAATCCATTTAATATACCTTTTAAATATTTGGCAAAGTTATCCACCTACATAGATAAAGCATTTGTTGATGATTTTATTTAACAAGTGCCTTTATTTAACTTTTAATGCACGAATAGCGAAGAAATAATTTATACTGACATGCATAGATTGTTTATCGTTTTTATCATCCATCGACTAATACAAGTAACAAAAACTGAGTATCTTGGTAATTAGTCCTTGTTTAACACATTTGGTCATAAACACATTCGAAATTATTGTTATATAGCCGTGGCCTTAAACACTTTCTCTAAGCAATCCTACAATTTTGCAAAATATAAAGCAGATAGGAAGTGGTTAATTGATAAACAAAGCTTATAGAATAGCCGACACTTTGCTTAAACAAGAGCAACTGCGAGAATAGAACATGAGTTGGCAGTTTGATAGATATTAGATTTATATTAGATATGCTACATAAAACTGTCGTCTCTATGTTAATAACATATATTATAGGCAGAGCTCCAGATACTTTTTTCAGCCGAGGGGTATTTCACTCACGAAATTTTTAATTGATGAGTAAAAATCAAAATCCGAGAATTTTAAGGAGTATTTATGTTCAATTTCTTACACATGCATTGCCTTCCGTTTCAATTTTGAGCCACAGAAAACTGAGTTTCCAATTAGAAATAGTCTTGTCTGTGACCTTATTTCCGTCATGTTTCTTTCTCTGCACCGATTTTATAACATCTGTTAATATACTGTCAATAAAAGGGCGTACTATTTTTTCCGGTGTTACAACTGATGATGTCGACTTAAATCGACCATTTTTTACTGGTTCGCCATTAGTTTTTGTTTTATATAAATGACAATAAAACACAAGCAGACGCTGCTGCATACGTCACAAAAAGAAAAGCGCTTTCGGGACAGAGACTGCCGGTCAGGACCGCACAGATCGTGACAGTCATATGAAAAACAAGCAAGCAGCAAGTTTTCGCATTACATTATAATTCAAGTGGATTCATTGATTGCAAACCGGATTTCAATATATCTAACAGGTTAAACATGTGCTTAGTCACGTTATCTGGTAAGAGTGTGGTATCCGTAAAACTTGTTTATTATATGTGTATTTCGGCTGCCATTTAAAAAGTGCTTGAAGGAAAAAGGTTTTTCTTTAGTGTCACACAAGAGATGAACTGATATAAAAAATTATATGCTTGAAGTTGGGCGATTCGGGTGTTATCGAATGTGATGTCAAATGTTTTCACCATAAGCGTACATCGATTCTCAACAATGCAGCGGGGAGCCCGTTGTGTCAACATCGGCCTTTATTGTGGGCCAAAATTAAATGATACCGTTCTGACTGAGGAGTAAATTATGTCGGGAACCACACAGATGGTAATGTCACTACTTTTTTCCCAGTGTGGACACAATGCCAGGAACCAGTCATGTTTACATGAATTTATATGCATGTATAAACGGCTAATACGCATTGAAATTGCACACGATGCATAATCCGAATTTAGCCAGGAGTTTTTTTACTCAACAAAATTTTAAGTCATGCGTATTTTCTTTTTTTGCATGCGTATTTTACGCAAATACGCATCTTATCTGGACCTCTGATTATAGGTGAAGAGCTGCCTTAAACCTGTAACTTCAACAAATATATATGAATATAAAGTAAAAATCTGTAACCTTTACCCCTCATTTAATAATAACAAAATTACAACATGGGTTATTATCATAAAATAAGTTCGAAATGTACAGTGAAAGGTGTAGGTTTATACTGCAGCCTTAAATCATCAGCTCGAAGATAACCGTAGACTAACAATATATGACACATTGTGTCGCGCGCACAAATGATGTGGCTTATGTCCAGATCCAGGTCTCACTTAACGTTAACGGTTAACGAATTGGATACTTAAGTGAACAAAATGCTCAAAGAAGTGACAGTGGTTTGAACAATTTAAGAAAACAAGAGTGCATCAATTCCTAACTGGTATATTGTGTCGCGCTATAACGACTTGGCTCATTGCAAGGAATGCCACGTTGTAAGGAAGCAGTTTAAGAACATGGACATGATGGCTTGGATGAGTAAACTTAACGTCAATGCACAACAATGCACGAATTCTACATTATTACAAATATGATGGCATTGCTTTTGATTTCATTTGACTGAGTTTTAAACTTTGCCTAAATTTGATAAAGATATTCTAAGATTATGGTGAGGAAGTGTTAAACCATACTGAAAGATTCGAAATATATGAGATATTTTCAATATAATCCAACAAGGTTTCATCAAGATTGTGCCTTATACGTTGTATATAGAACGTACGAGGTTGGTTTCTAGGCTTTAACATGGACCAGTTTTTAACACACATAACCCAGATTCAAACTTGGCCAGTTAGTGTCAACATATACATTCTGACCAAGATTCAGTAAAAGAAAGTCATTAAATGTTGCTACTACCATGATACAAATATTTGACTAGGTAACCTTATTTTTGACTCCACCTTTATCAAATTGTAATTGTTCTTAGATATTATGAAGATACAAATTCGGACGAAGTTTCAGCATAATGAAATCATCATGTGCCTTTTAGAGTGCTAAAAGTGTTTTCTTGAATTAAACCTGGTGACTAAATTGTTCGTTCTTCTAGTCCAAGCTGCAAACTTGTTCTATGTATTGCAAATAGAAACAGTCTGAATAAAACTCATTATGTTTCAGCTATGCATATGCCTTGTAGAGTGGTTGCATATTTGTTCTAAGACATTACCCAGTTACTTGATTGTGACTCCATTTGTTTTACCCAGATTCAAACTTATCACACATAAGGTCTTACAAAGTATGGAGTCATATTTCTGGCTTCTATATTGATAAAAAAAGATTTTGATTTGAACCGGTGACGAAGTGTTAAACCACTTTTGATATTTAAAGTTCGCATACTTATTGTCATTATACAAATCATCAATATTTGGTGAAAATGTAACCATTAGAATGTTTACGATTGACGACGCACGACGACGGACTCTGGACCTTGACTTAATTTGACTTAATTGTAGATATTAAGAAAGTATCTACATGTTACCAATATACCATAATGAAACAAGATATGTGTTTGTAGGAAACACAATGCCCCCTACTGCGCCGCTTTAAATTTTGTTTGACCTTTGACCTTGAAGGATGTCCTTGACCTTTACCACTCAAAATGTGCAACTCCATGAGAAACACATGAATGCCAAATAACAAGTTGCTATGATCAATACAGCAAAAGTTATGACCATTTTTCGAAACCTAAACGCAAGTGTGACGGAATTTCAGAATGACAGACAGACGGCCAGACGGACAGTGCGATCACTATATGCCACCCTACCGGGGGCATACAAAAACAAAAGAAAATCTTCAAAAAGTTGTATATCGTTAATTAAATAATAAACTATTATGCTCAAATTATCATTAACGTGACATGGACATTATGGCTTAATATTGATCGTTTTACTGTTCGTACTTCTCACACGCGTCCGCTCAGAATTCGACTTTTTATATTTGTTTACAACATCTGTCAAATTTACTTATAATTATATTGTAGTAATCATCACAAATCTGTACTTAACAGAATGTAACTGGCTTTGACCATTTCGGCTTTCGGTGGCTGACTTTGGCGGCCTTTTTTCATTGTGACAAGATACAACTTTGTTATGGACGCGGGGAATAGAGTGAAGTTTGATTAATTATTTTAACAGGGTTGTCAGATTGTACGAACGACTCAAGTTGTAGCTTCGCCTTGTTACGTACGATCGCATTTATAAATCGGGTATAAGCTGATCGCAGATGCGCTAGTATAATTTAAGAGGATATCCGCTAATTATCAGATTGTGAAAAGATCTCCAATACTTTATTGTCAATGCAGATGTTTTTAATAATGTTAAACAACTGTTCACCTAAATGAGACGGTAAATTGGGCAAACGAGCCTCGGGGCTACCGTCAACGTCATTTTAAAACTTTGAAACAAAACCTAAAATAACATGTATTCATTGTTAAAATAGGACATGACAAGATCCTATAAATTGGAAGCGCACTGAAATTGTTAAAATAGCAATGCCAATAGTTTATCCTTGTATACTGGTATGTCGTCTCATAGTTTATTCCTTATGTTTTGTCTTTTTTTTTCGGCGAATCTATCTAAGAAGGGTTTTTGAAAACATCTATTTAAAGGTTGAATTTCAATAAACTGTACCCATAATAACAAAAAAATTCCAGTTGTTAAGTGCAAACATATCATATCACATTATTTTCAATATCATTTTACAAACACGATAGATAAAACTAAAATAAAGGTTAATAAACAACAAATACCCTATCACCCATGCATATTCTATATATTAATTCTTTAAACCATATTTTTAGGGAGAGTCCCTACTTTATAACTATATTAAGTTACTAGAATATGTTACACGGAATCTGATTATAAATAATAATAAAAAAGTGTTAATGAAACATAAGTTCATCATATAAGTATTAGAACATAGTACTGCTAAACACTTCCACTAATAATCGACTAATCTGCGTCATGTATTCACAGCAACATGATTTACATTTATTTAAGACTTATACGTGTTGTAATATTTTATGACATTTAAAAAAACAATTCCCCAAGATAGTCCCTTATTTTATGAGTATTAGTTGAACGTAAGTTCACTATTCCATTTTTAGATTTGATGATGTTATTTTCTGAAAGTTTATTTTACTCCCACCGTTCGATGAAGTTGTGAACTTCAAATATAATTATAAATGTATTCCTTACGACTTTATTTAGTTATCTTATTAGATCAGAAAACTAGAAGTGATCCCTTATCCACTATAAATTTATTATAAATTAAGCGATATGCTTTGGCATCAATATTGTTTGTTAATATTGTCCAATGTTATCAGCACATTTTACACTGATTATAGTGGATTCACTTTGCCCACACAAATTGTAACTACGGGACAAATGTAGTTTAAAAATCAACTATTTAGTATTAATTATATTGGTTTATTGTGTGTATTGTATAATACTGTTGTATTTATGTATTGGGCTGTATTGTTAGGCCATTGTCCATAGCCCCAAACTACTAGATGGTAGCACACATTCATCAACTGTTCATGTTTTTTAAGCTATTTTCCTACATTTAATCAGACTTTGAAAAGGCTTGTATTATTTTAGCATACATGTGCATTTATCATATCTCTGAAGCCACACAAACCAGTTCACGTTTGCAAAAACGGTTAACATACACAGTAACTGTAAATAATAAAGCGCATAAACTGTTGCTTCACATCATTCCTTACAATTGTAATTAAGATTGACGTCTTATAAAAAACTACAGGCTTGCTGGTATTTTTCACAGTATCAGTTGCATATTACATACCAACGCAACTGTTTTTCAACGGACCGTGATTGGTTTACTTTGGCGACTGTTATTGAACACTTTGGCTCACCTGAACATATAGTTCTTATGGAGAGCTTTAAGGATACCGTCACCTGAACACATAGTGCTTATGTGGATATTTAAAGATACCGTGATGTCGGTCGTCAGTCATTGCGTTAGGTTCAGGTTAAGAGAGTGTTATCATCACAATCTATGGGTATCCGGTTCTGATATAATGGACATAGTCAATTCGTTATGCGTCACGTGTTTTTATTGAGTATGAATAGTCGAAATTTTTTATAGGTCTCTTTCTCTTATATAATTGGAAGTGTTATTCTTTTAATCTTATGTTACAATATATTGAGTAATTGGCTCTCGGGATCTTATATATACGAGGTATAGGTACCGGATTCCGTCGGTCTAGAGTTTTATACAGCGGAAACAGCCACCTGGTTCTGTGGATCACTGGTGCTGATACAGTGGATTTGTTGGCACTTTACTATGATATGTGGATTTTAGTTTCCGATATAGTGGATATAGACACCGATTTCTGTAGTTCTCGCGTTTTGATATAGTGTGTATGAACACCACATTATGTGTGTCTCTGGTCCTAGTGAATGTATAGGAATATAGGTCTGTGGTTTGAGGTTATTTTTTATTTATACTTGAAAGTTGTGTGAATAATCCCATGACAAGTGTTTCGTTTGGAGCTCCTCAAACAAGATTTGAACCGCCAATCCTTTGCATTTACCGTTCCAGTTGTTATTTTTATGTGGTTGTTTTTTAACAAGCGTGTCTTGTCTAGTACATTTTATGTATCTCACTGTTAAGCAATTGGTTCCTTGTCATCAATAAAGAAAACCTTAATATACATAAGGTTTCTGACTTGCTGCTGCATCAGAGGTTTCGATTTGTGTATTATATCTGACTTATCAGGTATATAGTCTCTGCGATCGTTGGATGTCGGGTTCTTAAATGTTTGATCCAAGAACTCACGTTTGTTAAAATTGATCACCTTGCAGGTCTTTTCAACTTGTGTTTAACAGAAACTTATTTGTCGTGTGTGTTTGTCTTGACGTGTTTTACAGAGCTGTGTGTCAAAAAGGAATATTTACTTTTGGTATTAAATAATTCTTTGTGGAATTTCGTTCTTAATTCAAAACATTTAATCTACACATTGTAGACAAACCAAATATTATCGTTTATTTATCAAGTCAAAATAATAACACATGTAAAGGTTTACTCCCTTGAGCAATACACTACTAAATTCAAATATTTTAAAGGGACCTTTTAACAGATTTTGACATGTTATTAAGATTGTCATTGAAGGATTTAAATTTGATAAATGGAAACATTCGAACTTAATAGTTCTTGCAAAAAAAACTAGAATAAAATTAAAGTAAACAAAAATAATCCTCAACTGGGCCAATGACCCTTGGAGTAAAAGCTACGACATAAACCACTCGGCCATCCGTGCTCATACAGTAATGTCACAAAATATAACGATAACATAAACTCTCCACGTTATGTAATTTTTTCGCGTTTGTAACGCTTCATAATTTTCAGGTGTTTAAATCGTCAAAAGATGCAATGATAGATATTTTAAAGCATTTTAAATAACTGTCTTACTGTTTCCTAATAAATATCATAAATACAACAAAAATTTGAAAATCTGAAACAACTTTTTTCAACTGAGTCAATTTACCAAAAGTGAAAGGTCCCTTTAAAGAGTATGTTCATGTGTAAGCGAACTAAATACGGAAGATAATACTGCGACGGAGATAGTGTCAATGAACTCAGAGTTAAATAGTTGATGCCCGTTTAAACTTTCTTCAAACCGTCGAAATATTAATTGAAATAGACCTAGGTAAAGTATTAAAATTAAATTGAACACGTGGCCACAGAAACAAAAAAACAACAACAAAAAATATTAGCTTAAAATCGTCGATGTTTTGAGATTCTCCTTTTTAATTTAAATCCTCAAACCACTCAAGACCGCAATCAAGCATACTTTTGACAGTAGAAACTTCCTGGTCGTCAATCGGTGTTTTATTTACACGTAGGGTGTGTAAATAATACATCAGATAAGTGTGCACTGAAGTATGTATGTAGGATAATAAGAGGCCGCGATCATTTATGTCCTTATGTGGTAATGTGAAGCACCTAAATATCGAAATTTGCCTTCACGCATTCATTTGAGAATCCAAGTAAGGGATAGATGGGTAGGCAAATAAATCAGGTTGAATATTGATCGTGAAGATGTCATTGATCAGACGCTTCATATCTCCTTTAAATGTAAACATTTTAACACCGTTTGTACATATTCAAGAGCTAACCTCATACTGCAATAACTGTGTTGTGTATTGAAGCATCCGAACCTTCCTTTACGCTCCTGGACGATGAAAAGTGTGTAACTTACACAGTGTGCATTATTTTCAACATTTGTCACCCGTATGGAAATTTATTCATATTGTAATTAAGAAACAATTGCCTATTTAATTTTACGTATTACGTGAATCGTTAATGATGCATGTTTATTTAGTAAATCGTGTTAGGTGGTACAAACCCTTTAATACAGATACCAACATTATAACATATTCCGATATGTATTTGTGTATATCGGCGTAATATATATGTGTCATTCGACTAAATATGTTTAATGAAATTAAACTGAGAATACATTACAAAGTGATTTTTTTGTTTTTAATATACGTTTAAGATTTACATTTAAAAAGGAAATGTATTGAATATTTAAATATATATTATTTTACCTGCTTACATTTTAGTATGGTTCTATCGCGTGTTTGGTCAGCATTTAATGGCTAATAAAAACATCGATTCAATGAACCCTTATAACACCTGGCCATGGATGCTCTCGAGATATCTTAGTAAATAATGATAGTTTGTCCTATCTTTATTGTGCATTTTTCTTAAAATGTGAACTTGTCAAGCTACACTATATGACACAACGTTTATAAATTGTTGCTTACATTTATAATGCTTTACGTTTAAAGACAAAGGTCCCTAATGGTAAAACATTTTCTATGTAGACTCTAAAAATTCTGCAGAACTTCAAGTCTTAAACATATTTTGTGCTGATTTTGGACAATTTTTATTAACATCGGAATATCAAATCTATTTATTTTAGAAATTTAGCAATTGTAAAACCATGGTTGTCATAATTCAATAGAGAACTATTTTAACAACTGGGCGTCAATATTGATTTAGAGGTGTTTAACAACTCTGCCGAAAATACAACGTTTAAGCGCTCTTTATTTTCAATGACATGTGAAACAATCTTCACCATTGATCTTACATATTCAACAAGGAAGACTTCCTTGTAGATAGATGTTCATGTACAATGTAAACTTAGCAGAAGTTTAGTACACCAGTAACAAGCTTTAGAAGTCACTTATTGGATCGGAGAGATTCTGCAGATATAAGTTACATTATTGACGAAGGTTAATTTTTGATTATAATCAAGTGCATACATGTTGGTAAACTGCTGACAAAAACGTTTAGTTGCAGTTATTTATTTCATGCTAAGGCAAGAGTTTAAAATACAAAATAAAGTATGTACATGCATTTTTTAAATAAACGTACACTTATACATACCAAGACAGATAATTACACGTTTTATTTAAAATAATACAGCAATTCAGTTAATAGTTAAATAGTAAAGCGATACAGGCACACGTAGGTTGTTTAGTATTGCAATGGTATGTTATGATGTGTAAAGCTCGCAGCCTCGCAAACTCCGTAAGCATACATTATACCATTGGATTGGCTCCTATCTTTGCATTCGGTTTGTTTTCGTGAACGTTTTGCAGGAGATTTATGAGGCAATACCAGTATACTTTGTGATGTACGCTTCAGGTAATTTTAACTGCTTCCAATCAGGATGCTAATATATTCTATTCATCAAATTGGTATTATTCTATAACCTTGTACTCTGTAGACGGATCCGGTTTGTGCCACGAAAAACCTGCCCCAGCTTATGTTAAAGGATTTACGTATATTCATCAAAAAGAAAACATCACCACGTGCTCGTTTACAATAACAGCGACAAAACTCACATGAGCTTTCGTATAAAATATAATTGAACTGCTAAATAAGTGATTTCATCAAAGGACGATTTGTCTCTTTTGACAATTAAAAACATTATTGCAAGTTTAATACAAGTATATGTTTAGATTGTCTAAAAAGCACATGTATAATCAAGGACCTATACAAACATGCTCCCTGATTTAATAAAACATAGCCAGGGCCCTTAAATTTGACAAGGTTTGATTTTTTTTCTACAGGATGCTGTCGGCTCAGTTACTTCATCTAAATCGGTTATCTATTAGTGATTCTTTGGTATTCAAGAGGAATCGATTGACCATAAAAAGCGTACCCACCAAACGCAATCATACACGGATTAAGAAATTAGTTTTACGAAAAATTCGGCTTTTTATGACAAACAATAGCCGGTGTTTGCTAAGACCTTGTGCAATATCGGTGTTCTCCTATTAGATCATTTAGCGTAATGCTGCTTATAAATCGAATGACAGCCTAGTAAAACTGACAGCCATTTATTAAAGCTATTTTTCCACATGTAAATGCCATTATGTAAATATATTGTACTATGCTATCATTACAACATTTGAGAAAGAAAAATTATGTTTATTGTACAGGTAACCAAACACCATTTAATATGATAAATACTTAACAATATGAAATGACTACAAGAAAATGTAATACAATTGTCCAAACAGGCGATACATTTAAACAGAGGAATAATGCTTTACATCGACAAATATGATACAACTTAAAATAGAATCAAATTAAAATCGCAAGAAAAAAAAATGCCTATGGCGACAGACGAAGAAATCAAGCAAAGTTGACTAGTTTGTGTCTAATTCACAGGAACTAAACGCGCATCATTCACATCTACAAATTATGCGTGAAACCGAGAACACTATTCGCATCGTCAATCTCCAATATGACCGATACTCAATACTCTTCAAACACTTACCGGAATTACCGTAAACAAACATGTTATGACATTCGAACCACAACAATATATATAGACATTGCATCCTATAGTAAAATATACATCATAGCAAACCATGAAACTGCAGAAAATCATATTAGGAGAGAACTTCTTGTTCTTTTACATTACTTTCATTACAGGACACATATTATTAATATATTTTGGTTAATTTTCGGATCACCACCATAGAACGGTCAATCCAAAGTAATTAGGGTTTAAACCGGTTTGAACGCTAGCCGAATCTCACACTTACCCCTGAATTAAGAAAAAACACCCATGATTTCAATGAAATGTACCTATGCAAACAATTAATGAAACATGAATGGAAAAATGTGAAGCGCGAACATCATTAGTGTACTAGTGTTGTAAGTCTCGAACACCTTATTAAAACGATTAGAGGATAGATTATAAAGTCATAAGCATACATATATATACGGTCCGTCTATAAAGGGCGAAGTCATGTAATTTATACAAGAATCTTCAATTAAGGTTATCACAATCAAGATTACAACGTAAAAATATTAAGTAAATGTATATAATAATTGTTTATATTGTGCGTTTTTCTATATGGCTACGTTCTTGCTATTAAGCACTTAATCCATGTATGCAAAAGTATTTTTACCAGCAAGAAACATTTACTATCATGATAATCTTAGTGGTATTACGAGTTTATTTATAGATGCAACATTAAAAACTGAATACCTACATTACTCCACACGTGGAAAACATGAGCTTCGTTTGTTAAACACAATGCCCCCTACTGCATTTTGAAGCCACACAGCAGCTTTATCCCATTTCAGAACATCATGACAAAGTTATGGTTAATTGATATTTGACAAAGTTACGGGCCTTGGGCAGTATCTGAAACCGTTTCGTAAAAAACCTCCGATAAACGGTCATTTAAAGGCCCATAACTTCGCCAAAAATCATAGGACCGGAATGACACTCACACTTTATATGTAAGTCATGTAGTTAGATTATTCAAATACCAAAACTCAGCTAAATATCTGAAAGCGTTTCTTAAAAAACCTCCGACAGTTATAACAAAGAAAATGACTAAGTCCATGGCCTTTAATTTCGCCAAAAATCAATGGACCGGAACGAAACTCACACGAAACTGTAATGCATGTAGGTAGACTCACATACTAGATATCAGGTCAATATCCGAAAGCGTTTAGGAAAAAACAATCCGGAAAATGGAATGCCGGACGGACGGACGGGCAGACGAACGGACAGTGCGACTGCTATATGCCACCCTACGGAGGCATAACAAACATTTCATTGTTTAATACTCATTAAACGGAATATTGAGCAGTAAAACAATGTAACATTTGAGAAATATGCATACACAACAATCCTTGATTCGATTTTTAAATCAGTTTTGCAAGAGTTTGGGTGGCTTTTCATAGCATATCGGCAGGAGAAGCGTTCATCTCCACAACATGTTCGTGAACACCTTCTGTGCTGAAATACAACACAAAATACTATATTTATAAATCTTGTGACACTGACAATGTTTCTGATATGCACAGTCAGTATATGGCTTAATAATTCGACACTGAGTAGTGAATACATTAATATTCTACTTACATTGACTTTTTATTTCTGGCTCCCTATTTGTGAACTTAAACCACCCAGCGCGCTGTAAGTGGAGCTCAGTGGGTCATCTACATTACATAATCTGGAGATTTATTAACGCATCTTTAATGCAAACAATTTGCAGTGACAATACACAAAGGTTGACAAATTATTATTTTACCGAGTGTATGGTCATTGTCACGTTTGTTTTGTTGTAACAAAAGACGTGTAAACGTTCAATTATGTGTTTTTTCTTATTCTCAAGAATTAGACAATACAAAAAACAGTCATCGAACATGTATACATGTCCAGTAAGCACCATAGCATTTTTATTCATAACAATTACAAGTATTTAAAAAGATTTTCAGAATTTTAAGGAATTTCAATCTATGAACAGATATTTACCTATTGGTCGTCCCAGTGGCTCCTGAAAACGCAAGGATCGACATTGGACACATAGTGATGTACATATAGTTAAATAAAAAGTGCACATAAACAACATTTAACGCATTTGACTAACTCTAGTTTGTGAGCTTTATGTGTAAACGTCGAGTTTTATCATTCTCAGTATTACCTAATAGATCGTATTGGTCAGCCATCGGTGTTAGTGATGTAGTTTCGTAGACAACTGCGTCATGTTCAGTATCATTTTCTCTACAGAGAGAAACAAGTATCATATTCAGACAATTTCGACCAATGAAACAAAAACAAGCTTAGTTTTCCTAACATATGGGCATATTTACAACGGAATTACTTTAACATACACCCTTACATATGGTTAAATTATTGTGTACTGCAGAATAAACTCTTATGCTAAGGTACTCACGTTTGCAGGCCTTGAACTCCAGAAAAGAGATCTAAACGGAAATTGTGTACACATATATACTACATACCAACTAAGCACTTGATTCAATATTCATGTTAATACTTTCATGTCAGTGCCAGAAACAGACATGCGAGTTTTTAATTGATAAAGTATGAAATAATTAACAAATAATATTAAATAAATTAATAATAATTTAGTTTAAAATAATTTTAATTTTTAAACTGCCAAAAAATGAATACATGTGTGCCTAAAGTATTCTATAAACAATTATTGTAATATCCATCCGTTATATAAGAAAATGGAGGATATATAAACTGCCTTATTTCTTTGATCATCTGCAATTGTGCTTGTAATGTTGTTATATTTTGTCTATACGTAGTTACTTACGATCAGTCATGTCTAGACGATTTGTTGGTGTTTTATAAATGTTGCAAGGTGTGTCTGCTCTTGTATCTGAAATGTTTGGTATCATGTAACTAAACAAATTAAAAACACATATTTGCGATGACTGTGGAAAGTTTATTTGTTGTCAATGTCTAAAGTGAGTGAGGAAGCGACCAAACGGTAATTCATATTCTTGAAAATGTCTTATTTTGCATGGTCTACATGATATGGTTTAACACTAAGTAAGTTATGCTTATCTTTGTAACATTTTAACTGTATTTAAATACATTCAAAAACTAAGTTTTAAGTGATGCGTTTATAATTATTAATAACTTATATTTTTTTTTACATTTGAAAAGGCGGATATTAACCTTACTTTTTTCCCGAGTTAAGCGCATTTTTATTGGAATTTGTCAAGATAAAGCCATGCATTGTCGGATTGCATTCTTAATTGTCGAACGTTTTAGCACGTTTTTGGTCTCGATACTATGATTAAACAATTTGAATAGCACGCAATTAAATTAATTCAAACGTTTACACCGTTTAAACGTTTACGTTTATCCCGATTACTTTTAATAAACATGTGCTTGATATTTACTTCGTTTACTATTTAAAGGGAGAATATAGGATCTCGTTACTTAATAAAAATGATAAGACGTTATTGAATCAAAATCGAGCAGAATAAGTATAACAACATGAACGAAAGAAAAAAGTTTTTTTTCAATTGCTTATTATCTTCTGCTGTGAAACAAAACTCTCCTGTAAACAAGACATGTACATTGTAACAAAATCCCCTCTGTGTGCAGATCTGTTCATTGTTACACATAGACACATTATGTATGTTGTCTTTGCCAAAAACAAACAACAACAATCAAACGCGTCGATATCGGCGTAAAATTGTTTGCTATACATTTCATTGAAGAAAACAATATTTTCTTGATGGTTTCTATTAAAGACTAGTAATTAACTCGATATAACATTCCCCGTATATATTCAAATGTTGGTTTACAATTGCGAGAATAAAATGTTGAAACTTAAATCAAATATATACTCGCTTTAAATAGTGACGATTCTTCAAATCACAAACTATTAATGTACTCAGATTGTACAGGTAAGTAGCTTATTTGACGCTATACATTCAAAAGTAAAATTAAGTAAGCGATTTTTGAATAAAAATACATACATCATTTAAAATGAACAAATAATGTGATTTGTTAAGGTATGTCCAATGCTGAAAGATTGTCCTGTTTTAACTCCCAATAATAGATTCGTATTAACCGTTAAAATGCCGTGATCAAAGTTGTATTCTATGTGTTTGTGTTTGTCATGTGCAGTTTATCTGTGTCTTAGTATATGGTAATTTGTCACTTCCCTTAATCTCGGTGATTTACATGTGATTCCATTGTCAAAGGTCAGAATTACTGAATACATTTTATTGTTTATGTTATTATGTGAACTTTAAGCGATTTGTATTGTTATATTAATTTTATACTGATATGATCTAAAACATTTGTATAATCCACACATAAATGGTTGCGTGCCTCATTGAATATATTTGAATAATAACAAAGTCTTCAAGTAAAAATTGTATATCACTTAATTTTAGTCTGGTCTAATCCTCCACCTTTATTTTTTATCAAACTTTCCTAAACATTCAATGGCGTTGACCAAACTTCAAACCATGTATTTATAAGCACGCTGTTTTCCATACGACTTGGTTTATATTTCGAAAGAAATGAGGATTTTATATAAAAACATGTCAGTGTTTCCTTAAACGTAACCTGCATAAGTCATGTGATTCAAGACCAAACTGACTTATAATCTACAATTGGAACCTACTGTGCTAACGTAATCTTTGCATTTCGTTTCAGCCAATCAGAATGTTTTTGCTTTTTCATTTAAGTAATCATGCCATAGAGGATATTAGTTGATGAAGGTTTAGATGATCAAATGTTATTTCTCATATTTTCGCAAGTGGCGCAGCCAGGAGTAAAAATATGTTTTTTTTACGACAACGAGTGTCTGTATATGTGTGAGCGACCTCAATAAATAGCCAAGCATTCTTCTAACTTATCGTAATGTGTGCTCTGTTTTTTTGCATATTGTGCGAGAAAGGCTTAGAAGTCATACGTTTATTTATTATGACGTCATCAAAATATGAGTTGAATGACGGGATAAAATATTCAAACATTTGTTTGATAACTGTATTTGTTACAAGAAGGTATACTAATCTGTACGTCGTTGTGACCTTACTATAGCTCAGTTTACATGTTTCGTGGATTAATTGCAAACACTTGTTTGTTTTCTGTTTATTAGACACACTTGTTCATTTGTCTACAATAGGGAAATGACACTGGTAGATTGATGCTCTTGATGATGGAAACATTTTTGCTATTTTTCATATATTTTCACTGCAGTGAACTAAGTATCAAATATCCTATTTTCAATTTAAATCTCATTTTCTTTCACCAACAAAATTATATATATTTCATTGAAAAGCATATAATAAATACATCAAATATGATTTCAAAAATCATCAATCCAAGGTTAATGCCAAGTTTAATTGAAATCACGTACATTTTCGTTTAAAGATCTTGGTGACAAGTATCCATGAAGGGCAATATCCTGACAGAGAGTAAACGGTGTAGGTTTCCTTGAAACGTAAGCTCCGGGTAAACAATAACAAATATATGTATATACTGAAGCCACAGTGTTAAAACACTTTTGATTTTCAAACTTGGCATAGATATTGTCATTATACAAAGCATCAATATTTTGGGAAAATGTAACCTTTAGCATGTTATCGAGCTACAGTTGACGACGCACGACGACAGACTCCGGACATTGACTTAATTTTAGATATTTAGAAAATATCTAAATTTTACCAACATACCAAAATGAACAAACACGAAAGAAAAATTTACAAAAGTTGTATATCGTTTAATTATATAATATACTATTATGCTCTCAAATTATTATAAACGTGACATCGACATAATAGCTTAATTTTTATCGTCTTACTGTACGTACTTCTCACACGTGTCCGCTAATAATTCGAATTTTTGGGGTATTTTTTTTTTACAACATCCGTCAAATTTACTGATAATTATGTTGTATTTATCAACACAAATCTGTCTCTGGCTTCAACTATTTCGGATTTTGGTCGCTCACTTTGGCGGCATTTTTTGCATTGTGACAAATTACGATTTTGACATGAACGCGGGGAATTGAGTAAAGGATGATGCATTATTTCGACTGAGTTTTCAGATTGTACGAACGACTCAAATCTTCGCTAGTGACGTACGATCGCATTTATAAATCGGGTATTAGCTGATTTCAAATGCGCTAGTAAGTCAATAATTTAAGAGAATATCCGCTAAGTATCAGATATGTTGATGGAATGGTCTCCAATACTTTATTGCGAATACATCCTTATTCGGTCTTTAAGGTTACCGTTCATTGACAGATGTTTTTTTTAATAACGTTACACAACAAATCACCTGAATGAGACGGTATGTCAGGCGAACGAACCCCGTGGCTTCCGTCAATGTCATTGTTACAAGTCAGGTATTTATTGTTACAAAAGGGCTTGACAAGGGTCTGTAAACTGACAGTACACTGAAATATTCGATAATAGCAAGGCCAATAGTTTATCCTTGTATAATGGTATGTCGTGTCATAGTTTATACCTTCTGTTATGCCATTATGTTTTCAACGAATATGTCTAACAAGGGGTTTTAAAAACATCTCTTTAACGGTCAAATTGCATTAAATGGTACTCATAATGATACTTTTCTTTTTTTGTCCAGTTGTTGAGTGCAAAACTATAAAAACACATTATTTTCAATCTCATTTTACAAAAAGGAAAGATAAAAGTAAAAATAAAGGTTTAATAACAAGTACCAAATCACCCATGCATATTCTATATATTTAATGTTTTAACTATATTTGTAGCGGTAGTCTCCACTATCTAACAACATTACGTTACTAAAAATATGTTGAACTAACTCTGATTATTAGGAAAAACAAATGAATTAAAAAAGTGTAAATTAAACATAAGAAATGGAGGTCAAGTTCATTTAGAAGACCAAGTCAAGGTCATCATATAAGTATTAGAACAAAGGTCTCCTAACTCTTACATATTTCCTGTAATGATCGACTACTCTGAATCATGTATTCACAGAACATTATTTACATTTATTTAAGACTTATACTTGTTGTAATATTTCATGACATTTAAAAACAAATATACCAAGATATTCCCTTATTTAATGAGTATTAATCGTACGTTTCACTATTCCATTTTTAGATTCGATGACCACGTATGTTATGTTCTGAAAGTTTATTTGCTATACCCCCCTCCCCGTTCGATGATGTTGTGCACTTCAAATATAATTATAAATATATAAATATATTTCTGACGACTCTATTTAATTATCTGATAAGGATAGGAAACTAGAAGTAAGCCCTTACCCCACCTACTATAAATTAAGTATACATTAAGCTATATGCATTGGCATCAATATTGTTTAATAATATTGTCCAGTGTTATCAGCAAATATTTTACACGGATAATAGTGGATTAGGTTTGCCAACACAAATTGTAACTTAATGACAAATGTATTTTAAAAATCAACGTATTTACCATTGATTGATTGTGTATTTTTTAGTACGGTTGTGTTGTATGTTTTGGGCTTTATTTGAAGGCAATTTGACCCTTCCCTCAAACACAAATTCATCAACTGTTCATGTTTCTTAAGTTTCATTTGTCCTATATATAATCAAACTTTGAAAGGGTTTGTTTTATTTGAGAATGTGCATTGATGATAGCTCTTAAGCCACGCAAACCAGTTCACGGTTATATTAACGGTTCACATTCGCAGTAGCTGTAAATCAGTATTTGGAAAAAAACAACAACTTGTGACAAGCTCGTGAACTGTTGCTTCACATTATTCCATATAATGGTCATTAAGATTGGTGTAGGTTAGGCTACCGTGATGTCCGTCGTCCGTCAGTACGTTAGGTATAACTATATCGAGATTTGGTTAAGATAGTATAATAATCACAATCTATGGGTATCCGGTTCTGATATAATGGACATAGTCAATGCGTTATGAGTCCCGTGTTTTTATTGTGTAAGAATAGTCGAAATGATCTATGGCCTCTTGCTCTGATAGAATTGGTCATGTGTTTTATGAATCTCATGTAGTGATATATTCAGTATATTGACACTCGGGTTTTTATTTATTAGGTATAGGTACTTGATTATGTCGGTCTAGAGTTTTAAACAAAGAATACAGTCATCTGGGTCTGTAGATCTCTGGTGCTGATACAGTGTATATGTTGGCGCTACGATATGTGGATTTTGGTGTCCGATATAGTGGATATAGACACCAATTTCTGTAGCTCGCGGGTTTTGATATAGTGTGTATGAACACCACATTCTGTGGGTCTCGTGTCCTAGTGGATGTATAGGAATACAGGTCTGTGGTTTTTATTTCTACTTTAACGTTTTGTGAATAATCCTGGGACATGTGTTACGTTTGGAGCTCCTTTTAAAAGATTCGAACAACCCCTCCTTTGCATTTACCGTTTCAAGTAGGTGTGGTTGTTGTTTAAAAGCGTGCCTTGTCTAGTACATTTTCCGTGTCTTACTGTTTAATGATGGATCCTAGCCATCAATAAAATAATCCATGGTATAATAATGTTTCTTACCTGTTGGTGCATGAGATGTTTCGATTTGTATGTATCTGACTTAGCACGTGTATGGCATTTGCGTTATGTGGATGTCGGTTTCTAAATTGTTTTATCCAAGAACTCACGTTTATTTTAATTGATCTCCATTTAGTTCTTTTCAACTTGTGTTTAACAGAAACTTAGTTGTCGTGTGATTATTTTCCAGACATGTTTCACAGAATATTGAATCAAGAAGGAATATTTACTTTTGGTATTTAATAAATCGTTGTGGAATTTCGTTCTAAAACCCAAACAATATGTTTAAATCTACACATAGCTGTATACCAACCCAATATTGGCGCTTATTTATCAAGTCAAAATGTTTAGTCTTTGCATTCTGTGGACGTCGGGTTCTGAAATGTTTGATCCAAGAACTCACGTTTATTTAAATTGATCACCATTCAGTTCTTTTCAACATGCGTTTTACAAAAACTTAGTTGTCGTGTGATTATTAGCCAGACGTTTTTCACACAGTATTGAATCGAAAAAGGAATATTTACTTTTGTATTGAATAAATCTTTGTGAAATTTCTTTTTTAAACCCAAACATTATGTACCAACCCAATAAAGGCGCTTATTTATCAAGTCAAAATGTGTTAACTCATGTAAAGGTTTTCTCCCTTGAACGATAAATCATAAATTTTAAACTCTTTAAAAGTGTATGTATATGTGTGAGCGACCTCAATACGGAAGATAATACTGTGACAGGGATATTGTCAATGAACTTGGAGTTAAATATTTATGCCCTTTTAAACTTTCTTCAAACCGTCGAAATATTAACTGCAATATATCTAGGTAATGTTTTAAAATCAAATTGAATACGTGGCTACAGAAAAAATTAAAACAAGGCAAAAACAAACTACCAGTTTAAAATCGTCGATGTTTTGAGATTCTCCTTTTTAAATGTCAATCTTCAAACTACTCAAGACCGCAATCAAGATACTTTTGACAATAGAAACTTCCTGATCGTCAAGCGCTGTTTTTTTTTAAACGTAGGGTGTGCAAATAATACATCAGATAAGTGTTCACTGAAGTATGTATGTAGGATAATAAGAGGCCGAGATATTTATGTCTTTATGTGGTAATGTAAAACGAAGATAAAGCACCTACATATTGAAATTTGCGTTCACGCATTCTTTGAGAATCTCAATAAGGGATGGATGAGTAAGGCAAATAAATTAGGTTGTATATTGTTTGTGAAGATGTCATTGATCAGTCGCTTCAAATATCCTTTAAATGCAAACAATTTAACACCGTTTGTACATATTCCAGAGCGAACCTCCCACTGCAATAACTGTGTTGTGTAATAAAGCATCCAAACGGTCCCTTAAATTCATGGAAGAGGAACAGTATGTAACTTACACAGTGTGCATTATGTTCAACATTTAACACCCGTATGGACATTGATAATTGATTCATATTGTAATTAAGAAACAATTGTCTATTTAATCGTAAGTATTACGTGAATCGTTAATGATGCATGTTTATGAAGTGAATCGTTTTAGGTGGTAAAAATCCTTTAATACAGATACCAATGTTATAACATATTCCGATATGTATTTGTGTTTATTGGCGTTATATATATTTGTCATTCAACTAAATATGTGTAATGAAATAAAACTGAAAATACATTACAATATTTGTTACAAAGTGATTTCTTTTCGTTTTAAATGTACGTTTGAGATTTACATTTATATAGGATATGTATTGAACATTTATANACTGAGAACACTATTCGCATCGTCAATCTCCAACATGACCGATACTCAATACTCTTTAAACACTGACAGGGATTACCGTGGACAAACATGATATGACATTAGAACCACAACATCAGTATTATAGACAGTGCATCCTATATTTTAATATACAGCATAGAAAATCATGAGACTCCAGAAAATCATATCAGGAGCAAAATTCTTGTTCTTTTAGACTACTTGCATTACAGAACATAAATTATAAACATATTATGGTTAATATTCGGATCACCACCTTTGGACGGTCAATGCAAAGATTTGGGGGTTTAAACCGGTTTGAGCGCTAGCCAAATCTCACACTTATCTTAATATAACAAAACACCCATGATTTAAATGAAATGTAATTATGCACACAATTAATGAAACATGACTGCCAAAACGTGAAGCGCGCACATAACACTACACTCATTAGTGAACCAATTTTGTAAGTCTCGAACATCTTTTTTAAACGATTAGAGGATAGATTAAAAAGGAATAAGCATACAAATGAATGTATGGTCCGTCTATAAAGGGCAACGTCATGCAATTTTAACAAGAAGCTTCAATTAATGTTACCACAAGCAATATTACACCGTAAAAATATTAAGTAAATGTATATAACAATTGTTTATATTGTGCGTTTTATCCCCACGCTTATAAAAGCGTGGGGATATTGTGGTTATCTCCGCCGTCTGTCCGTCCGTCCTGGCACTATCTTCTCCTACACTTTTAGCACAACTTTTGACCCAGGCCAAATAGTGCACCGTCGCACATATGCTCAATACGGTCAATCTCAACTATGCATGGCCCCATTACTAACCCTGGGGCGCCCGCCCACATAGACCACGCCCACCCAAAATTTGTTTTAACATAACTTCTTCATTTATTCACCATTGACTTCAAATTAATACTGAACATCGCTTATGACAACAGGGTCTATCTCGACCATCTATGTCCACATAACCCACCCCAGGGCCATTGATAAAGGTAAAGGCAGCTTGGTTCCCGTCCTATTTCAAATTTATCGAGAGGTCCACGGGTACTACTTCCGCGTACCCCCAAATTGTTTTTCGTACCCAACATTTTTTGTACCCAGTTTTTTTTCGTACCCATTTTTTTTTTCGTACCCACATTTTTTTCTTACCCAAATTTTTTTTCGTACCCATTTTTTTTCATACCCAAATTTTTTTCCTATCCAATTTTTTTTTAATACCAAATTTTTTTCGTACTCAATTTTGTTTTCGTACCCAATTTTTGTTTCATACCCACATATTTTTTCGTAGTACCCACATGTTTTTTCGCTCTTGCTATCAAGCAAGCACTTAACCCATGTATGCGAAAGTATTTTTAACAACAAATCTTAGTGGTACGCCACAAGTGGAAAACAAGAGCTGCGTTTGTTAAACTCAATGCCCCCTAACTGCACTTCGAAGCCACACAGTAGCTATATCCCAGTTTAGAACATCATGACAAAGTTATGGTTAATTAATATTTGACAAAGTTACGGGCATTGGCCAGTATCAGGGTCCATATCCACAAAGCTCCTA
Source organism: Dreissena rostriformis (assembly GCA_007657795.1). Lineage (NCBI taxonomy): Eukaryota > Metazoa > Mollusca > Bivalvia > Myida > Dreissenidae > Dreissena > Dreissena rostriformis. The sequence goes on from VMBQ01001700.1 coordinate 147,094, forward strand.
AGGCAAATCTTAAGTTAAGTTAGACTTTAGAGAAAAATTTGAATTCCATTTCTAAAGTGAACTCTACTGTTGTGCATTAAAATCTGGTAAAAGGAGCAGGTTATTTGAATCTTATACAGCATAATAGCATTAAAAAAATTGAAGTTGAATTTAATCAAGTATAGACTTAAGGAAAATATTCAATTTTAAGTAATTTACTTATGTTGTCACTAATGAGCTTTGTGGATACGACCCCTTAAAGCGTTTCGTAAAACACCTCCGATAAACGGTTATTCCAAGGCCCTTAACTTCGCAAAAAATCAAATGACCAGAACGACACTCACACTTCATATGTTAGTCATGTAAGAAGATTCAAACACAAAAAAACGGCTAAATATAACGCGAGCGTTTTGTTAAAAAATTCCTCCGAAAACGGTTATAATAAAGAAAATAAGTCCAAGGCCTATAACTTCGCCAAAAAATCAATGGGCCGGAACGAAACTCACATACGTCTGTTAGTCATGTAGATAGACTCACATACCAAAAATCAGCTTAACATCTGAAAGGTTTTCGTAAAAAACTTCCGGAATACTGTTTTTTATAGAGAAAATGTGTAGGGCCAAGGCCGATAACTTCGCCAAAAATCAATGGACCGGAACGAAACTCACACTTCATCTGTAATGCATGTAGGTAGACTCACACACTAAATATTAGGTCAATATATGAAGCGTTTAGGAAAAAAGTCCGGAAAATGGAAAGACGGGCAGACGGACGGACAGTGCAACTGCTATATACCACCCTACCGGGGGCATAAAAATATAGAATTATTTAATGGACATAAAACGAAGTATTGAGCAGTAAATAAATGTAACATTTCAGGAATATGCATACACAAAGATCCTTGATACAAATTTGATTTTTCACATCAGTTTTGCCAGAGTTTGGGTGGCATATCGGCAGGAGAAGCGTTCATCTCCACAACATGTTTATGAACACGTTTTGTGCTGAAAAACCACACACAATACTATATTTATAAATCTTACATGACACTGACAATGTTTCTGATATGCACAGTCAGTATATGGCTTAATAATACGACACTGATAAGTACATTTATTGACATTCTACTTACATTGACTTTTCATTTCCGGCTCCCCATGTGTGAACTCATACCACCCAATGCGCTGTAAGTGGATCTCAGTGGGTCATCTACATTACCTAATCTGAAGGTTTGTAAATGCACCATAAATCCACATGATTTGCAGTGACATTGCACAAATGTTTACAAATAATTAGTTAACCGATTGTATGGTCATTCTAACGTTTGTTTTTGTGTTACAATCGACGTGTAACGTTAAATTGTTGTATTTTTTCGTATACTCAAGAATAAGACAATACACAAAACAGTTATCATTTTCAAACATGTATAAATGTCCAGTTAACACCATACCATTTTCATGCATAACACATACAAGTATTTAAAATAATTTTCTGAATGTTAAGGAATTTCAATCTATAAACAGATATTTACCTATCAGTCGTTCGAGTGGCTCCTGCAAATACAAGGATTAACATAAGGCACATAATGATGTACATTATAGTTCAATAGAAAGTACTCACAAATAACAGTCAGCGAATTTGAACGCTCTTACTCTCGAATGTGAGCGTTTTGAGTGAACGCCAAGTTTTATCATGCTCAGTATTACCTGATAGTTCATATTGGTGAGCCATCGGTGTTAGTGATGTATTTTCGTAGACAACTGTGCCATGTGCAGTATTATGTTCTCTACAGAGGGAAACACGTTTCATATTCAGACAAATGCAACCAATAAAACAAAAACAAGCTTAGTTTCCCTAACATATGGACATATTTAAAACGGAATTACTTTAACATTCACATATATAGCCCTAACATATGGTTGTATTATTGTGTACTGCAGAGCAAACTCAAATGCGAAGGTACTCACGTTTGCAGGCCTTGAACTCCAGAATATAGATCTAAACGGAAATTGTATAAACAGAGCTAGTAAATAACACCAAAGCACTTAGGTCAATATTCATTTTTATACTTTTATATATATGCCTGAAACAGGCATAAGGGTGTTTAATTGATTTAGTATGAAATAATTTACAAATAATATTAAATAAATTAATAATTATTTAGTTTTAAATAATTTTACTTGTCAAAATGCCTAAAAATGAATACATGTGTACCTAAAGTATACTTTAAACATTTTTTGTAAAATCCATCCGTTATATAAACAAATGGAGCATATATAAACTGCCTTATTTCTTTGATCATCTGTAATTTTGCTTTTTATATTGTTATATTTTGTATCTACATAGATACTTACGATCAGTCAGGTCTAGACGATTTGCTGTTGTTTCATAAATGTTGCAAGGTTTGTCTGCTCTTGTATCTGAAACGTTTTGTATCAATAAACTATAGACATTGAAAACACATATTTAAAATTAATGCGGAAATGTAATTTGTTGTTAATGTCTAAAGTGAGTGAGAGACGCGACCAAACCGGACTTCATTCTCCTGAAAATGTCTTATTTCAGTATGGTCAACATGATAGCGTTTAACGCAAAGAAAGTTATGATAATTTCTGTAACCTTTTTTCTATTTGTCAATACATCAGAAAATAAGTTTCAAAATGATGCATTTATAATTATGTATAACTTATATATTTTAACCTTTTAAACAGCGGATATTAATATTTCTTGTTTCCCAGTTCAAGCGCAATTTTATTGGAATTTGTCAAGTTTTAATATAAGGCCATGTATTGTCGGTTTGCCTTCTTAATTGATAAACGTTTTTGCATAACTTGTTCAAAATCTTTTTCATTTAAAAATTCTTTATGTGCAATTAGTATGTGCATAATCGATTGATCTTTCTATGTTATTTGTCTACAAGAATGGTTATAAAATCATGTGAAATCAATCTTTTGTTTTCTGCAAGACTCTCGTGATACTAATGTTACAACATTTGCAAAGCAAGCAAATTGAAATAATTTCTCAACGTTTACACTTAAACTCACGTTTTCGTTCAACAGCAAATGCGCATTTGCATGTTATCCGATATTTTCGAAACACAATGACCACGGCGACAATAGCTGCAAGGAGACCAAGTGCGCCTCCTACCGCCCCGCCTACGATTCCAGCAAAGGGCGAGGATACTTTCGAGGATACTTCATCTGAAAACAGCATGAGCAACGTCATCATATTAATTTTGTTACTTTCTGAAAGAAATCCCGATTACTTTTAATTAACATGTGCTTGATATTTATTTCGAAAACTATTTAAAGCGAGTATATACGATCTCCTTACTTACAGAAAATGATAAGACGTTAATGAATCAAAAACGAGCAGAATTAGTACCACAACATGAACGAAAGAAACAAATGCTTTTTTTTCAATTACTAATTATCTTCTGCTGTAAAACAAACCTCTCCTGTAAACAAGACATGTACATTGTTTCAAACTCCCCATAAGTCTGTGCAGATCTGTTCATTGTAACACATAAACACATTATGTTGTCTTTGCCAAAAAAACAACAACAATCAAACGTGTCGATATCGGCGCAAATTTGTTCGATATAAATTTCATTGAAGAAAACAATATTTTCTTGATGGTATCTAGTAAAGATTAGTAATTAACTAGATATAACATTCCCCATTCATATTCAAATGTTGGTTTATGAGAATATGAGGTTGACACTTAAATCAAATATATACTCGCTTTAAATAGTGACAATTCTTAAAGTCACAAAATACAAATGTACTCAGATGTACACACAGGTTAGTAGCTTATTTGACGCTATACATTCAATAGTAAAATCAAGTTATCGATTTTTGAATAAATAGCACATACATCATTAAAAATGAACAAATAATGTGATTTGTTAAGGTATGTCGAATGCTGAAAGATTGTCCTGTTTTAACTCCCTGTAAAAGATTCGTATTAACCGTTAACATGCAGTGATCCAAGTTGTATTCTATGTGTTTGTGTTTGTCATGTGCATTTAATCTGTGTACAAGTATATGGCAATTTGTCACTTGCCTTAAACTCGTTGATTTACATGTGATTTCCTTGTTAAAGATCAGTATTATTGAATACAATTTACTGTTTATATTATTCTGTGAACTTAAAGCGATTTGTATTGTTATATTGATTTTATATTGATATCATCACAAATATTTTTATAATCCACACATAAACAGTTGCGTGCCTAATTGAATATATTTAAATAATACAAATGTTTAAATGTAACAATTGTATATTACTTAATTTTAGTCCTGTCTAATCCTTCACCTTTATGTTTTATCAAACTTTCCTTATAATTCACTGGCGTTGACCAAACTTATAACCATATATTTAAAAGCATGCTGTTATCCATACAACTCGGTTTATATTTCAAAAGAAAAAAGGGTTTTATATACAAACATGTCAGTGCTTCCTTAAACGTAACATTGTAAAGTCATGTGATTCCAGACCAAACTGACTTAAAATCCACAATTGGAATCTTATGTACTAACGTAAACGTTGCATTTCGTTTCAGCCGATCAACATGTTTTTGCTTCTTTATTTTAGGTAATCGTGCCATAGAGAATATACGTTGATGAAGGTTTAGATGATCAAATCGTATTTCTCATATTTTCGCAAGGGGTGCAGCCAGGAGAAAAAAAAACAGTTTTTTACAACAACGAGTGAAATAAATAGCCAATTAAATAAACATTCTTCTAATTCATCGTTTTTTTATGCTTTATTAATTGCATTATGTGCGATAAAAGGCTTTTACAAGAAGGTATAATAATCTATACGTCGTTGTGACCTTACTATAGCTCAGTTTATATGTTTAGATAGATAGATTTATTTCGGCATAGGAAGCATAATCAAGTTCACAACATAACAAAGAATAAAATAATAAGCAATTATTAAACAACTATAAATAATATCATGTATAATAAACTATGACATGCTCACCCATACCAAGGATAACACAAAAAAGAGCAAGCCCTTATTTCCATTGTGGTCCTTACTTTTGGTGGCATGACAAAAATAGGCAGACCTTAAACATAACTGTGTTCATAGTTAAATAAATATTTAATGAAATAAAATATCAATATCACCGTTGAAATGAGATCCAACTAATAATCACAGTAGTATTCAGAAAATATCATAGGAGCTGGAAACCATGATCAATTAATAATATTATCAATTATTGCAACAAATAAATATATCGACAGGTATTTCATTTTATTATGCAGACAGACAGTGGGGATAATGGTTGAACTGAGGACCAGATTTACAGACAGACAAAGGGCAAACATAAAGTATTCTTTAGATTATCTAAATTTCTTAGTTTAAAAAATATTAAATCATCGTACCTCTTTGCACAAGTGTAGAAAATGTGTCCTCCACAGATGAAGAATTTCCATTAGAATTTGACGAAAACAACTCAATGATGTACTTGGAATTGCTGCGGAGGCCCGTGATGATAAAATGTATGTCCTGCTTTTCAGTTTTTGATTGGTCTGGTATGAGGTGTACCGTCCAATCATTAGTACTATCTAATCTATACAGTAGATGGAATGTCTGTTGAAGACCTCCATCAAAACCAGATTTCCATGTTATATTTGCTGATGATTCTGTCAATGATTTTTTAATGACAGTTAATTCTTTTGGTGGGTCAGGTTTGTCTGAAAATAAATAATTACTTGGTGAGCTTGTTTTAGGGTTAATCATTTTTTCGGCAAGCAGAAGAGAGATACTAACATTGTTATAATATTATTGTTCAGCAATTTGCACAAGACTCAGATAAGAAAAGAAAAGCTTTTTCAACACTGACATCAAAAAGAAGTTTACATACAAGTTGAATTTTGGATAATTTCACATAAAAAAAAATATGACATCTTATCCAATACTTTGGCAATAGTTCTTGCTGTTTTTATTAATATAAAAATGTGGCGTTGGGTTAAGAATGTAATGTGCTTGCTGACTTCCTCCAAAGATATAATCAATAAAAGCAAATACAAGTATACAATAAAATATATACATTGTAATACAGTACAGGTAACAGTAATTGACCTTCGGCAGTAACTTTAAATGAAGACCTAATGAAGACCAAATTCTTAAGTTTCAACTGAAGCTTCATTAGGTAAGTAGTTTATAGTTCGTTCAACTGTAACCTGAATTTTCTTGATACAAAATGACTTAATTCTGCTTAATTTTAGAATTCGTAACAATAGCTGAATCCCGTTTAGAGTTTTGGTAGGAAACAAGTGTTCTTGATTGAGTATTGCTGACAGTACAACATCCTATTCGTAAGTGTCAATGTTAATGATCCCAACCATCCAATATGAAATCCCAAAGATAGTCTTGATGAAATGTGTCTATGCTTGCGCTTTCATAACACTGGCCCAATTTAATTTCTTTTCGGGTTATTTAGCCATAAATAATTTACAACATAGTAGCAATGACCTTGACCTCAATTTAAACCTATTTATTTTCACTTGATTGCACATTAAACCAAGGCACCCTCGAATCCATTTCCTGGATAAAACCAGTCAATTATCTTGGGAATGCTCTCAGAGTAGGGATCAAACCCCAGATCTCCAAAGCGCTAGGTAGAAACCATATCCATTATGCCATTACAATTTATTTAACGTTGATCAAACACAACCTAATTGTGCAATTCCTAACAAGGTCTGGATACAAAGTACTTATGTATTAAGTTTTATTGCAATAATTCAATATGTTCTTAATTAAGAAAATTTAAAAACAGTAGAAATAATTTACTATATTTACTTTCAGTAACCTTAACCCATCACAACCCATAAGCATTGTCATGTCTAGATATAATGTATTTATTAATTTTTAAGTTTTAATACAATATGCTCAATTGATATTGAGTGTAAACAGAGCGGATTTTTTTTTCTATATTTAGTAATAGTAGCAATGATTTTTAACACAATCCTTAATAAAGTGTGTTAAATAGTATAAATTTATGTTTACACTCCCATGCTATAATGTATTTATCAATGCAGTATCTGCTCATTTAAAATTAAACAAAATCCTTTTGGCCAATTTACTTAACAGTTATATAGACCCTGACCCAACCCATCCCATACAGAATGCCAAGTGAGGTCTTAATACAAGATATACATAAATATGAGTTTCAATGAAATTTCTCATATTATCAACTATTTACAAAACATGATTATGGAATGATTTATATCAATATAGGGGATCAAAATTAAGTTTGAAGGTTTATATCAATATAGGGGGACACAATTTAAAATGAAGCAATCCATCTAGCTATTCCTGACAAGGTAGTTTACCAAACAAGAAGACCATGATGGCCCTAGATTGCTCACCTGAACCTCACTTGGAACATGTAATAACAAGGTTTTTCAAGCTTTAACCTGGTGACCTAGATTTTGACCCCACATGACCCAAATGTTAAACTTTGCCTAAATATTGCCCTAACAAACTTCCTCCTAAAGTATCATCATTATTAAATCAAACAATATGGGCACTTGAGTGTTCACAAGGTTTTTGTAAGATTTGGACCTCGTGACCAACATTTGACCCCAGATGACCGAATGTCAAACTTTGCCTAGATATCATCAAGAAAAACATCCTGGTCAAGTATCATCGTTATTGGACCAAAAAATGGCCTCTTATGTGTTAACAAGGTTTTTGTAAAATTAGACCCCATGACCTAGATTTTGTCCCCACATTACCAAACGTCAAACTTGGCCTAGATATTGTCCAGACAAACATCCTGGTCAAATTTCATCATTATTGAACCAAAACTCTGGCGTATGGAGTGTTTACGAGGTTTGTGTAAGATTTGACCTGGTGCCCTATATTTTGACCCCTCATGACCAAACATCAAACTTTGCTTAAAAAAATAAATATTATGAGCAAGATTCATAAACTCTGAAACAAAATTGTGACCTCTAGAGTGTTTACAAGGATTTTGTATAATATATTATAAATTTTGACAATCTGAGGGCAATAATTCTTGAATTTATTTTGCGATTTTGCTCAGTATCAAAATTAACTGAGATCTTGAAGCCATATAGCTTCTAAGCAACTTTGATGAAGAATGCTTGAGAAATGTGAATGCTAGATTGTTTACAAACCAAATGTGGACGGACGGACGGACGACGGACAAAGACCGATCCTAAAACCTCACCTGAGCAATCAGGTGAGCTAAACAGAGTGTTTTTCACCGATATGAGCCATTTTCCACCTTGTCCGAGATATCAATAAAACCAATGTCTTGACTAANACCTAGTGACCCCAATTTCAATAGGGGTCATCTACTGTCCAAGGCCAATGCACATGTGAAGTATCAAGCAAATCATTCAATCCATTTAAAAGTTATCGATCGGAAACGAACTGGTCTATCAACAGACACACAGACCGCCGACACACCGATCAACCATCATCCAGCAAAACAATATTCCCCCTCTTCTTCGAAGGGGAGCATAAAAACTAATTGAACAAGTGTCACCCATTCAAACATGAACGAATGGTATATCCATTTTTTCAAACTCATCCATTTTCTCATTGGGTTTTGCTTTGATACCGAAACCAGATAATGTTTTAAGTTTCTTTTTCATTAGGGTTGTTTGCCACTGTATTGACAAGTTGTCTGCATTCATTTTGTAAAAACATGATAGAACAAGATATTCCAATGAACGGTCGCTCCTCCCAATTCCATGTCAATTTGTTCATAAAAATGACGTGCCTAAAACATCCTTGACAAATAGTTTGTTATACAAAAAATCTTAATTTTGAAGTTCCAGAAAAGAAATTTATAAACCATTTTAAACTAGGTTTTCTTTCGACAACCCTGTCTCATGGTTACAGAGAGGATTGTATAATCATATCTAAGCAATAAATATAGGTATAATGAAACTAACAAAATATATAATCAGGAGTGACATAACTGAGTTTTGACCAAAAGTTATGATTTTAACACTCTTTGTAGAGGATCGGTACCTGGTCAAACACCAAATCTATGGGCCTTGTAGTTTCAAAAACATAAATAAGTTATCATACGTCAAAAGTCTATAGGAATAATGTGATCATTGGGCATGACGAGTTTGGTATCGTCAAGAACTAGCTTTTTATGAATTTGATTTAAGTGAACAACAATTGGTTTATGGTACCATTAAAACCAGAGCACCGCAGAGCGAATGCCAATGCTCTGCTGTGGGTGCAGTTTTTTTTACCTTTGATCTTGAAGGATAACCTTGACCTTGACCTTTTACCACTCAAAATGTGCAGCTTCATGAGGTACACATGCATGCCAAATACCAAGTTCCTATCTTCAATATTGCAAAAGTTATGGCCAATGTTAAAGTTTTCGGACGCCGCAGACGGCGGACGAGCTTGCTATGACAATACCTCAGGTTTTCTTCGAAAACAGCCGAGCTAAAAATGGTGTATATAATTCTTCCTTCATATTTATGTGTAACAGTGTTGGTTTAAGTTTGTAAAAATAAAAGGTTGACATTAAAACCGTATACTGTATATGTCCTTATTGATGCACACTGCGCGTGTTTTTTCAAGACCCCTGCTAGATAAATTCGAACCATTATTACGTTTTCCTCACATTTAAACAGTGTAACATTTTCATTACCTGCTGCTCAAAACATTGTTTAATCCAATCATATGACATAGTCTGCTGCAGACCCGCTAGGTCCCAATGTCCAATTTAACTCAAATCGGCTGACGATCCCATTTTATTTTTCATCGACTTAAATATTTCCCCATTAAGAGACGCTCACCATTAAATCCAGTTTGACCCGGTATTGCCCACCTTCACTGCGCCTAGTTGATAAGAATTAATAGTGTGACAAACAATACACCCCGAACACTAAATACCATACAGTTGGCCTCATCTGCATAAAGTGCACGTGCCACCCATGACAACGTCCTTTCACTGCTGCCTAGCACCCGAGTTACAGGCAGTCCTCGAGGAATATACATCGACAAAATATATAATCAACAAGCAAATTCGTTGAATTGATATCCCCCTCCAAACTAGAGCTTTGTCACAGATACAAAGGGCCATAACTCCGTTATTAGAAAATGGTGTACAATGCCGTTTGGCGTGAATCATCCTCTTATCCATATATATATACCAATACTAAGTTTCAGTAAAATCCCCCAAAGCACTTCCAAGATATGGCTCCGGACACAAAAGTGCCGGACGAACAAAAGGACCGACAGACAACGCAAAACAATATTCCTCCGCCTTTGGCGGGGGATAATAATAAACAATGTAAATGGTAATTGCTTAACAGAAACAGTGTACTGGTCCCATTTTGTTTTAAGAAATCAAATGCATAATTATCGTATGTAATCAAGATCACCAAATTTTGATACTAGGCACTACAGTACAATTTTTTACATGAAAGTAGTTTCTATAGTTCTCGTGGTTTTGTGCACTTTATTTTTTTATATTTAAACACCCACACTTTTCAAGCAGACGATATATGTGGGGTGAACTTTAAATGAAATTTATTTTAATGTCTCGTATAAAGTGAAATTTAGATACGCATTTCGGACTTACATTGGTATTTAAGTGAAAATTTAAATTGCAATTATTTCTGTTTTGTAATGCTAAATTACTATAGCGGCTACAATAACTCAACAATTAATTTGTAAAAATGTTGTCTAGCAGATTTGCACTCCTAGCCGTGGTCTTGCAGCTACATAAATGCGCTGTCCGTTACAGTTGAAATGCTTGTCTGTCTAACATGTAATTACATTTGTTTGTCTGTAATGAAATGAGCAATAAAACAAGTCTATATCTCTATGATGTATCACTCACCTGTGCTGACCAACAATAATTATTATTATTTTTGGTTTGTAACCTACATACACTGGCACAGTATCATATTTACTGTGTCACTGTGTTGCACACAAAATGGCCGCAAAAACGATGTTTTCAGATGTTATATGCAACTCTTTAATGGATTACAGGGTACATAAATCTTATCTTATGGTTCCGATAAATTCCGATGAACCCCAGATAAGACGGCCTGCGCATCTATTAGGTCATGAGCGTCAATAAGGACATATACAGAATACACGGTTTAAGTCTCGTTTGAAAATGCATTAAAAGGAGAATTATTTTGCCTATAAACTTACTGATAAAATGGTACTGTCTGCATGATTGATAAAATTTAACAAAGTTAACCAGACTTACACAAAGTACAGCTATTACAACTTACATTTGACATAATAATTGATATTCTTCATTGACGCCACACCCATGTTGTGTTGATTGATGCTGGAGCACGTGTACACCCCAGCATCTGTGCAGCCATTACTTATTGAAGACTCAAGATGACGCTTGTTCTCCATGTTATTTATAGACACGCCATCTTTCAGTAAAGTTATTGTAGATCCTGGGTTACTGTCCACGAAACAAGCCAATGTGGAAGCGACGTTTTCATTAACAGTGATATCAGAAGCACTCATATTTCCAACTATGCCAAAACGTTCAACAGATGACTTATCTGAAATAATGTTTCATAATACTTAGATTTATCAGTGTAACAACAGTAGTTGATAAAGGTATGTTCTGATAAAATGAACGACATATAACAAATATAATTTAGAATTTCAGGCAAAACGAGAATTCAATATTGACCTATGCAATGTACCAGGTACTTATGATAATATTAGTATCATAGTAAAAACACATATTTGTGCATCCCATGCATTATTGCAGAATCACAATTCTTCTAAAAAGTCTATGCCATAAAACTTAATTGACTATAAAAACAAACAAATAAATGATATACCATAAAGGATAAAGTTATAATTTATCAGTTAACACCTCAACAACGCTGCTGTGTGGATTACAAGAGGGTCATGATGACCCTTAAGGGCTAACCTGAGATCACAGAACAAATTGGTGAAGACTTGACCGTGTGATCTAGTTTTTTACACTTTACTCAGATTCAGACATGGCCTAATAATTGTCAAGATAAACATTCTATCGAAGTCTCATCAAGACTGATTCATAAATGTGGCCCTAGAGTGGTATTTTTTTTTTAAAGATTTTACCTAGTGACCTAGTTTTTAAAAGCATCTAACCCAGATTAAAACTTGATCTAGATACTGTCACTATAAACATTTTGACCATGTTTCATAAAGCTTGAGTCATACATGTTGCCCCTATGGTGGTCATTTTTTTTACAGATTTGAACTGGTGTTCTACTTTCTAAATGCAAGTGAAAAAGACTTGAACTGTGCCTTAACATTGTCATGATAAAAATTCTGACAATTTTTCATAAAGATTGAGTCATACATGTGGCCCTAAAGTAGAAACAAACTCTTGCTAAGATTTGACCTCATGAAATAGTTTTAGGACCCTCATGAGTCATGACCCACATTCAAACATGTCATATATATTGTCAAGACAAACATTCTGACTGAGTTTCATCAAGATTGAGTCATTAATGTGACATCTATCATGGATACATGATTTTTGTATGATTCGACCTGTACACCTATTCTTTTTGTACACCATTGCCTCAGATTAAACTTATTCTAGATACATTGGTAAGATAAACATTTTGACCACAGTTTTATCACGATTGAATCATAAATGTGGCCACTAGAGTGGTAAAAAGGTTCATATAACATTTTACCTGGTGATTTAGTTTTATAATGTACTAGACCCAGATTCAAATACATCCTATGTATTGGCAAGATAAACATTCTGACCACAGTTTTATGAAGATTGAATCATAAAAGTGACCTCTAGAGTGGAAAAAAGCTTTTTATAACATTTGACCTGGTGACCTTGTTTTTATTTGCACTTCACCCAGATTTGCACTTTGCCTAGATATTGTCATGATAAACATTCTGACTAAGTATCATCAAGGCCATACATTCAGCCTCTAAAGTGGTAGCAAGTTTTCTATTAGATTTGACCTGTTTACCAAGTTTTTGGATGCATGTGACCCTAATACAAACTTTGCCAACAAAATGTCAAGATTCTAGCTAAGTTTAATTAAGATTGAGTCGTAACTGTGGACTCTAGTGTGGCAACAAGGTTTTTCAAAGATGTGATCTAATGACTTAGTTTTAACACGCATTCAATCCAGATTTGAATTCAGCCTAGATATTGTTTGGATTAACATTCTGAACAAGTTTTATACAGATAAAATCACTAATGTGGCCTCTAAGGTTTTAAATAGGTTTTTCTAAGATTGGACCTAATCACTCGATTTTGGATGCATATGACCATGAATAAACATTCTGACCAAGTTTTATCACAATTGGATGAAACTTGGATGTAGCCTCCTGAATGGTTATTAGCTAAATATTGACGAATACCGCACCATGTAGAAAGCAGAACATAGGGTATTACAATAGCTAACCATAAGCATTAAGTGCTCATGTGAGCTGAAAATAGAACAATTGTCTTAAAAAATGTTATGCTAATGCATATAATAAATATTAATATTTATATATTATATGTAAGCATTACATATATTATATATGTAACATATTAATGTTTAATGTTTATATAATAATATAAAAACAGCATATAAAACATATAATGCAGTGACTTCAAAGCGTTGGCGCGTAACGTCACTTTCACGTCGGGTGATGTTACGTCATTCATTTGCATTTACTTCCGGTATTGTCAACAGAAGGAAACGCTATATGAAATTTTCTGTATAATCATTTACTGAAGAAGGCCTTTGACCGAAATATTTAATAAAAGAGTGACTGTATCAAGTTTTAATAATTTCCTCCCTCTGGAGATCCAATATATAGAGTAGTTATGTAAATAGTTTTTATTCAAATTCAACATAAATAAAGAGAACGGACGTACAAAACAAATTCAGTACAGGTAAGGGCTTATTATCAGATATGTTGGACAAAAATTTGTGTAAAAGCCACTTAAAGTTCATATCGGACCTTTCGGCTGATTACTTTCTTGAATGGGCAGTACATGTATACTTAATAAATTATTATTTACGACTTATATAATTCTTTACAGAAAAGTTATATTATTGTTATTTTGTTTTATTAATGTATTTTTTAACTGACCCACCAACCCTTACAAAAGCCATTTTTGCCCCATTTTAACCTTATGAATGTTTTGAAAAATGAAGAAAGCAATTGCTACTCACATTGCACATCAATGGAGAATTCCCTGCTAGCTACCCCCTGTTCTTGTGGACATCCTGTTGGATTCAACGTATTTGACGTGGTGCATTTGTAAAAATCTGATGCATTTTTCTGGATATTTTCTATACGCAGCAGGGCTGATGTTATTACTGCGTTGATGCTGCCATTTCTACGTGACCATGCATATGTTTCTGAAGCTGGATTCCCAGGAGTAACATTGCAGAAAACATTGACGGTTTCATGTTCTACAACCGTGAGGCTCGCAATAGCATGGACCACAGGTGGATCTGAAAGATTGTTAATAATAAAACCCACACTTAATAGTATAAGCTATTTTTAGCCAAGTGAACAAATGAGCCATAGTAAAAACCATGGCATCTTTTCTTATAAATACTCATTTCTTCTTAATATATTTATTTACTTCACTAAAGTGGAACAAGTTAAAACGATACACAACGACAATTTATATATGCAGTGGCATCGTTAATTAAAAAATCACATTTATATCCTAAAAATAAAGTTTATCATAAGATTAACCATGCATACTTTTTTTTAATTACACTCTGCTTGTTTAATTGCTATTTGGTATACCTACTTTAATTATAACTGTGTAACATAGGTTTCTTGTAATATTGACATCATGTTTTTAAATATGACATCTTCACTCAATCTTGATAATATATTTAACATTTCAAGGACTACATGTATAGTCAAAAAAGGATAAATACTTCTAAATTGTTATAGAATAATGTTTCATAATTACCTGAATACATTTTATTGATAGTAGTGAATATTTAAGTTGCACATATCCCCTGGAAACCCTTTCAATCAGAATGCCCTGAACCACGATAAAAGACCAATTAAGAAAGGATTCCGGGTTAAGAGGGGATGTAACTTATCCAAGTGTCTTAGACAATGTATAGTAAAGACCTGGAATACGCATTAGTAAACCAGTTTCTATTGAAACATTTAACCAAATTAAAAATGTGTTGAAATATAAACAATGCAATTTGTTGTTATATCCGTAGATATTTATCTCAAACAAATATTGTAAACAAGAGTTCCACAGTTGGAGACACATGCCCCCTACACAGGGCCTTTATTTTCACACTTATTGTGACAGTGACCTTGACCTTTGACCTAGTGACCCCAATTTAAATAGGTTTCATTTACTGTCCAAGGCCAATGTACATAACTTTGTGAAGTATCAAGCCAATCGGTCAATCCATTCACAAGTAATTGATCGGAAACAAACTGATATACCGACAGAC
Organism: Dreissena rostriformis; assembly: GCA_007657795.1. Lineage (NCBI taxonomy): Eukaryota > Metazoa > Mollusca > Bivalvia > Myida > Dreissenidae > Dreissena > Dreissena rostriformis. Next base: position 162,531 of record VMBQ01001700.1, read on the forward strand.
AAACAGACCGACTGACACACAGACCGATAGACCGTCTGACCAACATCCAGCAAAACAATATACCCCCAATGATATATTTAGATAAAATAGTAATGTCATTGTGCTTGACCCATTTGTCAAATTTGTTTCCTATTATAGTAATACTACTACTAATAATAATTATTAATATTACAATAATGTTTGTATTATACTTATAATGAGAAATACAATAAAAATATAATGTGTTTTATGACACTTTTATCTGCAGAGAACTATGATTAAGGTCTTAAAACAAATATCAGAACTGTTTTGAGGGGTTAATCAGAGATCCAGATAAGGATTTGTGAAATTAGTAACGGTACTGCCACTGACAGAAAGAAAAAGAGTAAAGCTGAAAATCAATTAGTACCTGTACTACCATACCCAAAAATACAGGTAGAACTGTACAACCCGTGTTCTTGGATATTGAAGGGTGTATAACTGACTCTAAAGAAACATTTGCAGCAATTATATAATGCGCAAGCAGGCCGGTAACCTTGCTATTTTTCTACTTTATGTAATTCAGAGAGATAATAGATGAAAAAATAGCGGATTCAAGTTGTAAATTAAAAAAGGACATATTAAATTGAAATAATTTAGCAAGATCAGACATGGAAACTGTGTATTATAGAGAGAATGACAGAGAAATATGGACGTAACCCCGATATGCATGATGGTGTACACATGTCATGTTGTGATATGAAACTGAAAGTGATTTTTTGTAGAGAAATTTCAATAAGCGAGCAGGGTAACAGCGATGTAATTATGGGTAATGAGGCACTTCCGTTGCCTTTTTAAAATGGCAAGTAGCTAACCTTGTCAATATGTATATACATAGTCGAACTATCTTTTTTTTAAGAAGACATTTGTCGGAAGATTTTTATTGATTTAGTATGTGTATGAAATTATAATAAACAGCTTTATAACAATCACGGCTGCAGCTGCATTTTTCAAAAAAAAAGTCACAACGGATAGTCGAACGATTCAGTCATTGCCATCGAGCGCCTGTGGTTAAGCCGGCCTTCTCTGGCGCGCAGACATATTGTTTTTGACTGGTTTACGAGTTATTGGGAATCACACGACAGAATTGACAATAATACCGGAACCCAGCCTACAACGTTTTGGTTATTTTAAATAACGAAAAGCGCTGTTAGGTTAGAGATCAACAAATCTCGCCGCGCTGACGCGGACGTATCAGTACGGCCAGATGTTTTTCGTAACTGCGTAAAAGGGATATTAAAGTTGTAATTGTACGTCCACAGTTTATAAAAATAAATGTGTAAACCTTCATGAAAAAGCCGTTTTTACGGCTGAACGGCCCTTATCTGGAGCTCTAGTTAATTTATGGTTGGAGAGAATCAATTATGATATAAAATGGGCTTGTTTCTGAAATACAGGAAATTTTGGTATTGAGGAAAAAAATTGATGTATGAATATACAGTGATATAAAACGGGACCCTAATATTTTCCTTTTTTGAAAAGCATTCTTCTTAAGAGTGTTTCCACAGTTAAAATATAATGTTGCAACATACACATGGCTTGAAAAACGTTAAAATGATTGTAACAAAAAATCAAACATTCAAGAACAAGCTTAGGGGTCATTATATTGCACATAACATGTTATAAATACAAAGTACAAAGGGAGGCATATTTTGAAAGAAGAAAAGTTACATTGTGCATTTATCCTGAATGAAGTGTTATGTAGTCCTTCCCGCATTCCAGTAAAGGTTGTATTCATGTTGTTCCTTGCAGTACATGTGTAAGTTCGTTCATCATCCCTGCTAACACTTCTGATAGACAGGATATTCTGTTGAGTTGATTGGTACATTGACCAGCTGTAATTAGGGCTTGGTATAGCAGTGGACAAGCATGTGACTGTGACACTACTTTCAACCTTGACATTTATAGTGGATCCTGAATTCAAGGCAATGCTTTGACAGGTCTGAGACGTCAGGGTTGGAACCGACGGAGGTTCTGAAGATAACCAATTAAACAATTATGAAACAAGAGCTGTGTTTGTCAGAAACGCAATGCCCCCTTCTGCGCTGCTTTGAATATTATTTTTATTTATTTTTTTTACCTTTGACCTTTCACCACTCAAAATGTGCAGCTCCAATAGATACACATACATGCCAAATATTGAGTTGGTATGATCAATATTGCAAAAGTTATGACCATTTTTTAAACCTTAACGCAAGTGTGACAGAATTTCAGACAGACAGACGGACAGACAGACGGACAGACAGACTGACATTGCTATCACTTTATGCCCACCTTTGGGGGCATAAAAATTATTAAACTTTAAACATGTCTCATTTTACTACGGTAAACATAAGAATTGTCTTCCTTGAAGTCATAATATATTGTACATACTTTAACACAGGCTTCTAAATGTGTCTACAAGTTAAATTACATTAAGTACAAGTGGTCCCGTCAATGTTGTAAGTGTTTATTAAGAGTACTATATTTAAAAAGGAGAAGGCCGTTTCATCAATATTTATGATTTTTATACAATCATAAATTACATATCAAGATTAATGTAGTCGTTTACAATTTTATATTAACTCTTGATTCCTTCCCTTCTTGAAGATATCTTGAAAAAAATGTCCTCATCTCTCGTGTTTTCGAGAACAATTCTCTCCCTTAAAAGCCGTGGAATTGGTATTTTACGTCTACTGTCATTGTCGATGAGAAAAATGACCGCCATTATGTTTATTTACGGTTGCCCTTACCCAGTCATATATTTATGTATGATATTTATGTAATCGTAATTAACGGTTTGCTTCATGAAACGCATTCTAACCGGAGCGTCTGTATTTAATTAAGTTGTAAATCCTTGATGAAACGGCCCCATGGATCATAAGGCAGACAATAATGTTATAAAATTACACACCCAACAAGGTAATTGTGACACTCCCTTCATTACTTCCA